>VFFE01007767.1:651029-713682 GCA_008921705.1 Burhinus oedicnemus
AAAAAAAAAAAAAAAAAAAAAAAACACACACACCAAACACCTAATAAATCTTTCATATAACACGAGGACCATATTGGTCCAAAGAGAGCAGAAAATTTCAAAGAATCAAGCCAAAAACTGAACTAAAAAATACAGCATGGGATGTAAAGAAGATTGACCCCAGAAGGGATGTAAAGAAAACTGACCTCAGAAAAGTTTAATACAGACCAAGGGCACAAGTTATAGTCCTATATTGCAAAAGGTAACCAAAACAAACAGTAACAGGCAGCAGAAGCCAGCATATGACATGCAGGGAAAAAAAAGTGTGTAAAACTTCCATGAACAACTGCCAAATAAATCAGGGAACATTTGCTGCTCTAGCAGAAGAACGAGGCTGAAATGAGTCCAACTGAGAGCAACCAGAATGCAGCCCAGAACAAAGTGCAGAGGAAAGAGATCTGAAAAAATCTAGATTTGAGCAACGCAGACATGCAGGCACGCATGCATTACAGAAAATGATGAGGTGCAGTGGCAATTACAGCTTCTGGCCTCTCCTAACAGCTTAGCAAACTCAGGCTGTCTCGTGTCTGTCACTCAGATGCCATGTAGCTGGCACCTTATATACTACTTACATTGTAATCTATCTTCATGTCTCATTATCCTACAGCTTCTCTTATCTACTTCCTTGATAAGGACATGTCATCTCTTACTCTATGGAGTTAATGGATCGTTTGCCTTAGGTGCTCTTATGGAAGCTCCTTACAATTGTTTATTCTGTCATTTATTGGTTATTTCTTGGAAACTGATATACCAAGTGGAAGCCTGCAGTGCAACCCTTTGCCATATTAGTTATAGATGCCTCATGCAGTCCATTCCTCTGTCTCTGTATAGGGTTTTATCTTCATTACTGAGTCAGAAAGGTAACTTGGAGGGCAGAAAAATTTTAAGGATTTCAGAATCTGCTTACAGTTAAATGGACAAGATAAATAGTCCCTCTCCCCTGCCCTTCATGAACTGAGATCAGAAGATGCCAAAGGCCACTAGCAAAATCAGTGTTGCAAGCTGGTTCTCACCGTGATGACTTCATCCACTCTGATTCTTGAATCATCTGAGTATACAGTTTCCAATACCTCCAAATTATTTGCCTCTACACCTAGAAAATGCTTACACAGGTAATTTACCTCATTCACAAAGAGAACGCAGGGTCATCACCTCAGAGTCCCTGGCTCAAGCCCACACTTCCCTATGCCCACCAGGAACTGGACCACAGTCCTGCTACAACTCACGGGGAAAGAGACATGGGTTGTCCTGGACTCCTGAAGCTACAAGACCCAAGGGATACATATCAAAAAACCTTAGCCACATGCTAAGGGAAAGCACCACAGTGAGAACATGGTAACTTGGGGATAGTTTTAGAGTGTTGACAGTAACAGGGAAATTAGGCCATTCCATTTGTCAGTTATCTAAGCAAAATGGGCAATAAAAATACATCCAGTCCCTCCACCCCCATCAAAAACATTTGCTGCTCAGACTCTCACTTTAACATTCTTAAACTGAGATGAGATAACTAAATCATCCTCCAAGCCTGGCCTTCAATTTTAGGATTTTCCTTGGGAGCCTCAGCTAAAGCTTGTTACAGTTAATAGGAAAATTCCAAGTAAGTTCAGTTTATCCTTTAATACAGCCATTATGCCAGAGAACTCCTCAGGTGGTGGTAAGTAGCCAGGAACAGTGGGCTCATTGGACAAAAAGCAGATGTCTCTAGTACAGACACCTACACACAACCTCATCAACCAACTTGCTTTTACAGTGAGTGGAGAGAAACAAGCATTTTCAGAGACAACTCAGCTCATCCTGAAGAAGATATTTAAAACATCTTAAAAATATCTTAAAAATACCTTAAAATGTAAAAATACATCATAAAAATACCTAAAATACCTTTAGATATCTTAAAAAGACATCTAAAGCCAGGTGAAATGAACTCTATCCAGAGCTCCAGCACTCCCCTTCATGTTGTTTATACATCTCCTGTCATGCTGTATTTTTGTGAGGTGCTTCAAAAATAAATTCATGACCAGTTTCCTGAATCTTCAGAATTCTAGAGCTGCACATGGATGCCAGTATTGAGTTTGGTGTGGGATCAGTTTTGAGACACAGAAACTATCAGCTGCATACAGCACAGTGTTTTTTAAATTGAGAGCTGAATCACCAGATTTTTTCAAACTGTGCCTGTAGAGCAATATGTAAATCCAAAAGAGTGGTTATTTATGATGTGCAAAGGAACGAGAAGGGCAAGGTACCCTTTAAATATATCCATTATTCATTCCTACTGAATACACATGACTTCTGCTTCAAACAGCGAGGGATATGTTGTGAGAGATGCCCTTCTAATAAAAACAAGGCAGGAATGTTAGTACCAGAAGGTTCCCTGCAGGCTAAAAAGTGACAGTTGGCTGGGCTAGGATCAGAGCAAAAAGTGGGGTGTAGCAGCAGGGCTTGCTTACACACAGAAAAGAGTAGAAAGGAAGGGTCCACAAATTAGAGAAATTATTCCAGAAACGAACTGAAAACTTTAAAAAGCAAAACAAAACAAACAAACAAAAAACCCACGTTGTTTCAGAAAAGGAAGACTGGGCATCCTGAAGGAGCAGATAGGGGCTGGACGTTGCATTTCTTATCAGAGATGTTAGCTAACAACAATGAGTAGGAGGGGAGGGAGGGAAGAGAAAGAAGAGAACAGTTACAAATCACCCCAGCTGTAAAAACTGCTCCTTTGTTAAATGGCGGGTTAGTGGAGAGAAGGTGGGAATTTAAAGAAGGATCTTTGTTATTTAAATGCTATCCTGTGCTGCTTTTTCAAAACTTCCTTAGAAATGTATAATAAAACCAACTATTTTTTAGTTCCGAGCACTAAAGGCCACAGGCTTGGGTTTTGGGTGATTTTTTTTTTTTCTTTACTGACCAGGGGAAACTAGGAGAGAGGTCATTGACTCATAAAAGACAGGAATGACATTCCTAAATCTGTATACATCCTACCTTCTTCTAGATTTTGAAAACATCTACACAGATGAGCTTTACCATTACTGTAAAGCTTTCTTCTTGTGAAACAAAGTAGACTGATGAAAATAACTTTGTCATAACTTTCCATACTTTTTTTTTTTCTTTCTCACCTCTAACAAGCAGGAACTTATCCCTCCCAAGACAACCTAATCTTTTTATTTTAGGGGAGGGACAGTAGTGGCAGGGATAGTCTGACAGTAATGATACAAACTGTATGTGTCATTTGTATGCAAAGAACTAGGAGGACCAGCACACAATGTTAAAAAAACTCTGAAAGATGGTCATTTTCTTAGATATGAAATGTTTGCATATTTTTTAGAGGTTTCTTTATCTGGAAGGGAGAAGGCTCAGCCTACATGCAGCCAGCATGCTATCCCCTTTTGAATATCTCAGGAAACATCACATCTTACAGGTAAGATGCAACAGGGATTTTGGTCTGTGCTGTTCAATTCACCTGTGCAAGGAGGTATATTCCACAGAAGGCAAATACAGGTTCTGCAAGTAATACAGCCAGCCTGCACAAATCAAATAGTCTGAAAAAAAGACCCATTTAAATGCACTGAAATGTTCATTAATTGCAGATAATTTCCTCCAAAGCGCACAGGACCCTCATGCATAAGATAAAAAGGCAGAGCTTCTGGCAATTGCACAATGTGCTTCCCAACATAGAATCACAGAATCAGAGAATGGTTTAGGTTGGAAGGGACCTTAAAGATCATCTCGTTCCAACCCCCCCACCATGGGAAAGGACACCTCCCAATAGACCTGGATGCTTATTTGAATGACAGAGACTAGATACAAATTTCCCAGATTCCAAACAGTTATTGTCCTTTTCTGTGATAATTTTTAATATTTTCAGCTGCAGGGAAATGTAGTTACTCACAGCAGTTCAGTTTGATAGTCGGCTCTACTGTCAGCTTCAACACACATTCACATATTTTGAGAAATAGTAAATATTGCAAAATTAGTTTTAACATAATACAGAAAAGAAGTCTGAAGGCAAACCCAGTATCTTCACAACAGAAAAGCCCCAAAAAGCAACATCTTTGTCACTCCAGGCAACTGCCATTGTAAAGCACATTTGAATCATTATGCCTTGTTGCTTAAACAGGCCAAATAGGAGTAATTCTGGGCAGGCACTTTATGGGCAGTATTTCCACCAAGATATTGTTTTTATGTTATTTTCCCATCAGAAAGCTTAAATGCACATTATAAGTCCTGCCTGCTGGAAAGATATTACAGAGTATTTTCCATTTTTCAAAAGATGGGAAGTTTTGAAAGAAGGCCATTCTGATGTCTTTTTCCCCGAAAGATCTCCTGCTGCTGAACTGGTCTGCGTGTGCTGTAATGGGACTGTGTCCAACATACTGTAACCAGCAGAAACATGGACCTCTAGAAACCCAGCTTCAACTAGCATCAGTGTTTGAAGGGGACTGTTCTGCACGACGGCCTGCAGCCGTCTAGGGAAATCACATTAGTAGTGAGGCAATCACTGGTAGAGCGATAGTGAAGCTCAAAACCTGCCAAATGAAGGATGACTGCTTCTTCTCACACTTTCAGAATATGCTGGAAACAGGTACATAATATAAGAGGATGGTGAGCAAAGGAACAAAGGCACCATACACCCAGCACAAGGCAGAGGACTGCAAGAAGAAAGTTCAGCGCTGCCACAACCACCGTCAGACCACAGCACAGGAAAGGAATCATAAGAAATTAATGGATACAGGTATATTGTACACACAGCATTGCAGACAGCTATCTGTTACACTGCTGAATACCAAACTTATTAGTTCTTTTATTTCCTCATCTGTTTGCACCCTTCTCCTGGCTCTTACAGATGGAGTATAAGCTCTTTTCAGGCAGATACTGGGGGGTTTTGTGTTGAATTTGTACAGGTACTAGAGTCACAAGATATTGCAGGAATCTGGGCATCTGCTGTGAGTTGACATAGTGGCGGCTGTTCTCTCTGCCGGAATTCAACCAGGGTGTTCAGACGGACACCTACAGTCATTGACCCACAGCGCCGAGTGGTTCGTGTCAGTATCAGTCAATGTATTTGGGGTCTACAAACCAGCAGCATCCAGGAAATCAGCTACAAAGGCAGAGGATGGAAGGAGAGGAGGCAGAGAAGGACTGGCAGCAGCTAAGTGAGGAGTTACACTCCATTCCCTGACCCAGACCCGCGTCAATATGGTGTGTTAACGCTGCTTGTCTCAAAGATGTATCAATACTGACACAGGCACTGCCTATACCAGACTTTTGAAATGTGTGAGAAGCACACATTCGAACAGCTCGTCTGTCACCGTGCACATGGTGCAGCTCATATCAGCATACGGCACCGGCATGGGGAGCAGAGCGTAGAGGCAGTTCGTACCGGAGAAAAAAATATTTTTGGTGAGCCTAGTCTAACTCCTGCCACTCAGAGCAAACTGTGCACTATGTGTGCACTACTGTATCCTCAGCCTACGATCATGTCAGTCCCAACTCACACTGTCACACCCCTGACAACAGCTTTAGTTCAGATTTGGCCCTCAAACCAACAAGGCATCAGCTGGCACGCCACAGGCTGCTGCATCCAAAACGCCCTGTTCTTCAAGGTGGTTTTTAACTTGTTTGCTACGCACTAGTAATAGCCCAAGGGGTGGGGAGAAGCTCCTGTAGGACTCCCGGCGGGCTCACCCTGTTGGATTCTGCTTGCAATGAGAGCTCCTCGTCCCACCCCGGCAGTGCCGGTGGCTGCAGAGGTGGTGGAGCAAGCAGCGGTCAGGGTCAGGCCTTCACCTGCAGCCTCAGAGCAGCTCGGCGGAGCAAGGTCAGCGCAGAGCTCGAATGGGAGACCCGAGTGGGACAACGGAAAGAGTGAGATGGGAGTCACCTGAGAGAGGGAAGAGAATTTCAAGCATAAACTTAAGAGGGTTTGGGATATTTGTCTGGCTGCATGCACACATTCTTGGGATCCTCAAAAAATCCTGGACCTGTCTCAGTAATTTTCTAAAGAAAAATGGTGGGGAAAAATATATTTGGCATTGCTAGAATACCAGGTGGCTTCACTGTTTGGCAACCATCTGGTCTCAGTTTTCTCTTTGTTAATAGCACCAGCATCAAATGAGACAGAAATAGGAAATGTTAACTATTAAAATATACACAATTAGACAAATAAAAGCAACCATAAAGCAAGGGGAATCCAGCAAATGGACGGCAGTGTTAAATGCATGGCAACTCATTTAAAAAAGAAAAAAAAAAATCAAAGGCAAGAGCATCCTGAATTATAACTAAATACCAGTTAATTTAATGCTTGTAATATTACACATTAATTATGATATTTTTGCTAATGGTTTATCATTGTCCTCCCCTCCAGCTCCTCCACATGCCATATAGTAAAAAAGCTGCAGAAACAGCCAGAAATGTTCAGATTACGAAGCAGGCAACAACACAGAAGAAAAAAAACTAGAGGAAGGAGGGAAAAAGCAGGCGGGCCAGAGCTGTAGGTGAGTACAAAGGACCAAACCAAAGACCCACATTTATTGATCTGTCATTTAAGATTAAATTAAAAAGAAACCATGTTTGAATTTCACGTGGACCTTTTTTTTTTTCAAAGATAGTTCTCTGAAGTCTCATTGCTTCAAGATGGCTATTACCCTCCAAACTAAGATCAGGTATTACTTCAAAATATGAAGCGTATGCAAGGCTAATTTTTCAGATGAGGGAAAGCAAAGACAATATGCAGGTTCATTTGCCTCCATGAAAAACCTCTTGTTTGCACATCTGCAGTAGGCAATTACATGACATGTTGCTTTTGCACATTACTAATCTACACCCACAACATATGTAATTACAATTTTGCATGCAGAGTTTAAATAGACTTTGGCGCAAAGTGTTTGCTTGGTTATTTTAGAGATTAAATAAGCCACCAAGTAGAAATAGAAAAATAACACCTATAGCAACAAAACCTAACTTGAAAATTGAAGCAGAGAAGCAGTGCAGCAACCAGAGACCTCTGTGGCCTCTGCCACTTGACTTCATGGTCTTATTCCAACTGTCAGAGAAAACAATAGATGAAAACACAGCGAGAAGATTGAATATTCTAAAAAAATGCAACTATGTCCCATAAATGCCAAAATGTATAATATAATCATTGCCATAAAAGAATAGCATCCATTTATCATGGTGTATGTGCGGAAACTTGTCATCACAATCATACTGTGCACTAAGAAGATTAAACATGACTCTGCTGTGAGGTAACTCTTGACTGGTAACTTGATTTTTTTTTATTTCATTTGATTAACTTCTTCTTTTCACTAGCACTGTATTGGGCAAACTTGCTCTGCCCATTTCCGCCTGCCAGCTAAATTTTTGAGAAATAATTTATCCTCTGAAATTATTAATTACTGGTAAATGCCAACTGAGGCTGTTATTAGTTCAAGTTAATAAGAGAAGTCCTGCTGAACAGAAATCGAAGGACACACCAGGCACAGAGTGAGAAAGAACCTCCAATAAACATCAGGAATCCTGAAAATACAGCAGCGCTGCCACAGGGCTGCATCCCCATGGCATCCGTTCAAACTCAGTATCAAGGGCTCTGCTCTGGCATCTTTTACCAAATTCACAATGCAGTGTTAATTGGAGCACTATAGCCTCAATATCCTATCTACTCTATTGATACCATGACAAAAATAAATATACTGTGGAAACACTGGTTAACAGGAGACCAGTGCCCCTGTCTCTTCTCAGCCAGCTACCACTTTGTTAAGTGAGTCAAGAATTTAAAATTTAAAGCACAGAAAATACATGACTAAGTGATTATGTAGAGAGCTCTTCAGAGAAAGAACAGAAAATGAACAGAGAAAACATTCTTGGGTACAATCCTACACTTCAAACTAATCTATTAAATTTCATTTCCATTTTTATTATTCTTTAATAGTCAATATAAAAGATTTTCCAGTTTTACAGGGAAAACGTTGACATATATCTGTGCTGCCATGACTGTTAGCAAATACTCGAGGCCTCAGAATTCAAGGCCATATCTAAATTGTATTTTGGCAAGGATTTATAGAGAGTCATTTTGGTAACATGGAAATAATCAATACATATCAAAGGTAGATTATTTTACTAAAACTCCCTATCATGCACGCATACCTCCTAGAATTTCTTGCTTCTGCTCTCTTTGATGTGATAACTATTAAAAGGCTATGTGTAAAAAAATTCAAGTATTTGCATAGTGTTTTCAAACTGGGAGCACGTCATTCTCTCAAGCTATTCAAGCCTGCCGTTATTTTAAATGCTGAGAATAGCAGGTAAAGAAATCAGGCAGGCTGAGTTGCAGGAGCAAAAATGTTTGAGTTATTGTAAACATATTTGTAACCAAGATGCAGAGTGTTACTACTGTGTTTTGGCTTAGGAAAGCCATCCTCGACTAGCTAAAATTGTTGCTTTTTTTAAGTGTCAGTGGGTATTTATATCACAGTTCATCCCAATCATCTACAACAGTCTCTGTCTCTTTAAGAGTAAAATGTATGAATTTAATTTTTCTTTGGTTTACCTATAAATCAACACAAAGCTTGCAATTTTGACTAGGAAGTAAGGAAATCAGTTCAGCAAATACAGTAACCGTTCATAATTTCTGTTATTAAGTATAATATATAGTAGTGATTGTCCACATAAACCATTGCAGATGTCATAAACCAGGCTGAGTAACCAGCCTGGTAGCACAACAGTTTTCTGTAACATTTCCCACATTTAAACCTTGAATTTAGAAACAAACAAATTCAAGAAAACTGTACCAGCTGGTGGAAGGAAAACATAAACAGATCATGTTCTGTTTTTATTTGAAATGGGTAGGTGGTGATCGAGCATCTTGTACTTCAGAGTTCCCCAAGTCCTTGCCTACTAATTAAATTCAGACACTGACCAGTGACACATTTCAGTTTGACCTCAGCCACCTAATGCTCTGGAAAGAATGTGCAGGGAAAAAGGTCAAACAAATTCCAACTTACTTTTAACTACAGCCTGAAATCCTCTGTGAACTCCACACCACATCTTGCTTCTTTAAACGTCAAAAAAGCTTCAGCAGAGCCCAGAGAAACACCATCTTTCCCATGAAACTTTTTATGATTCCTTCAGCTTACAGTAAAGCAATTCCGTGACTCCAGTAATGACATACGTATCTCACAACCAAGAAAGACTCAGTAAGCAAAACAGGACACTATTCTTTCTCCTCAAGAAAAATGCAAAAATTACCCAAGCACAGTATATATTATCTCTTCCAAAGTGATATACAGCCCTTAAAGTTAGCACTGATTTTATTGAGAGTTCCATAACTAAATCCACATAAATCTGGAGTTTAGGTCAACCCATTCCTTTTACTATAGCGCGATGGAAGTGCCAGGTGCAATTCTAGCTGATTCAGCTGGAACTTCTGCCAGGAATTCAAGGGAGTGTACACGGCTACAGATGCTCGACCACATTTTGAATGGATGCAGTGTATGCTTTTCACGTGCGTAAACTGCTCTGCCAGCCAGTGCAACAGAGACAGTGCCACAATCCCAAACTCATGCTTCCTGCTTCAAAGCAAATACTGCCAGATGTGCTATCTCCATCCATACTGGGATGCACAGAGACTCTAGATGAGGCTGAGAAAGGCTTCTCAGGCCCCTGCTGAGCCATCACTCACATTACCAGCTGACCCTCAATGTGGAGAAAGCAGAAGGCAGGAGGAGAGTTTGCTCCTGGATACCTTTTTGCAACACATTCTGAAATACCATCTATTTATTCTTTTTTCTTTGCTGAAAACAATACAGACACAGTGTAAAACCCACATGTAAGAATGATAAAATTTCTTGTCATTTACTTATCCATCTCTGAGTCCTAAATGTACAGGTTAGAAATGCAGATATAATGCTCAGCGTTCCCTTATCATGCGGCAGAGAGCACTGATCATAGCATTAACTAAATACGACTATAAAAGATATTCGCCACCCAAAACCTGATGTTGTAACATGGCAAAGCATTCAAAACCCTCTGTAATAAGCCAGAAACACTACTGATTGTTTTTAACACAAATTACGCTGTGGACACTTGAGAAACTGAGTGACTAACGCAAGGTGGATTTACATCCATTGTAGCTATTTCTCCGGCCCCTATCACATTAGCGTACAAGCATCACACAATCATTAGCAAGAACACAGAACGTGTTCTAAAAAGGTCTGTTTGCCACAATCCTTCAAAGCCCATTTTCAAGAGGTCTAAATGTTTAAAGTTTTTTCTTCTTAACCTCTTCTTTCTCCCGCACTGTCCTGCTTTTTCTTCTCTTTTTCATCTCCCTTCCCCCCACAACCCATCAGCAGAGATGGAGCCTTTTTCTTTACGCTCATAATCAATCCTTCCCGAGCTGGATTCCACTGCATCTTGACATAACAATCAATTACTTCCCACAACCAAGATTTTCCAGAGAAAAAGAGTTCAATATAAAGCTTTCCTTATTTGTTTTACAAAAGCAAACATGAACTTTTGAACAACATTTTAGGGATGAAATAGCTATGAGTTTGACAGATAATTATGTCATTTGAGTACATGCAAAATTCTTTTTAGAATAGATCAGTGAAAAAGTTAAGAGACCAAAAAGTGTCATAAGGAGGAAATGTGAAAAATTAAGGATAGATTATTAATAGAAAGCTGTAGAAACAAAAGGAAACTAACTGAAATAAAAATGAACAGTGTGGCAAGACAAAAAAATTTGATAGAAAATAAATAACAGATGGACTACGTTCAGGACCTTCACAGCATCGGCCTCATTTACAAGTACCTTTTTCCTTGTCTAATTCACAACTCAGGTTTTTTTGTTTGGTGATTCAACTCACCCCAAGACTGTAGAAGAAAGAAAATGGGATAATAATAGGGGCAATACTAAGATGTTAAATGTTTTAAAGAAGAAAGTAAAACCCATGGATTCACCCATTCTTATGAAAATACAAGTGCTAATACGTACTTTGGCAAAAACTACTGTCCATAGACTGCCTGATACCAGCAGGCTAAATCTGAAGTCCCAAATGAGTGTGTTTATAATACTGAACTGGAAGACAGCATACTGGTTTCTCTTTTCTTCCTACATACCAGCAAAAAGCCATTCATATGTTATTTCATAACTGCAAGACATTTTCTCACACATTTATTTTGTTATATTCTGAAACACAGGAGGTCAGTACTGCACTATCTTAAGAGTTTCCTAACATCAGCTGCCATAGAATTGAAAGAAAGTTTTCTTATTTTCAAACATATGGTCTGATATATTTCCCAGGAGGGAAGAAGGCAACAGTTAACTCTCTTCCTTGTTCTTTATTTCTATTTTATGACTAAACCCATTTTTTTTTAAAAAAAGTTGCTTTAATCTGGGAGGGATTTTTTTCTTTTCTTCCTTTTTGAAACACTGCATCTGTGAGCCTTACAGTTTTAAGGATCCCTGTACCATTATTGTGCTGCATTCACATAATTCAGATGCTTTAATCCACTCTTCTTTTGATGAAGGACAGAATCTGATCTACTGTCCTGCTTCAGTTTATATTTTAAAATGACAAGACAAATGTCTACCACATATATTGCTTATGCAAACATGTGATTGTCATCTAATCATTTTGCCACAATTTTTGCTTTTAGTTTCTCCTATAAACCCATGTAAAGCCACACTTTTACATATGTGCTACAACAAATGCTCATCATATTTTGAAGGAAAAAAAATCAACACAAGGGAATTTTTTCACATGACACTCTCAGTGAACTCCAGTGAACTCCTCCTCCCACTCCTGACAGTATTTGTCTGATGGTTTTTGTTGCATTCACAATTACTGCCCCTTGAACAGTGCTATCAGGAGCTGCAATACAAAAATCAATATATATCTATCAATATCACGAATATATTTTTATTGCCTGGTTTTATTGCCTCTTTCAAAAATTCAAAAATAAACCTTTTTAAAGCATAATTTGAGAAATCTCCCTTTAAACTAAAAATAAACAGCTCCAAAAATTTTACATAAACAGTAACAGAAAAATATACACCTACAACATAAATCCTGGGAGAGTTTGCATCCTATTTAAGCTTTAAAATTAGACTATTTTACCAAGACAGAAAAAACAAGAAATCTCACTGCTGTTTAAACACCAATATATTTCAACCCAAAATGGCCTTGTCCCTGAGGAATATCTGCTAAACACGAGAAACGCTTGGCTAAAAGCAACTAAACAATTATCACAAACAGCACTTTAATTGTTAGATAGTGTTTATTGGATATTATTCTTCTAGTGTGTTAAAAATAAGACAACTGTCCTCATTTTAGAGATCACGGAACTAACACGTGAGGAGAAACTAAGCACCCCATTTACCAGAGCAGTGAGGAGCAGACCTTAAAAGATGTTGATCCATGTTAAGTGCACTGTTTACTGAATTATATTTCCTCTTCAGTTGTAGGAATTTAATTTACTTCAAAATCCCCCAGAATCTATTTAATGGTATCTTAATGTATTTATTACATTTCAGCTGTGTTCAGAAAATTATTTTAAAAAAAAAAAAATCTCCAAACCAACAGTCCTTGTTTTCATGAAGAATCATTGCAAAGCAGGTTGGAGATCATCTGGGCCAACCTTCTGTTGAAAGCACGGCCTTGGACCAGCTTATCCAGGGCCCTGTCAAGACAAATCTTGAATTTTTCCAACAAGGCAGATTTCACCACTTCTCTGGGCAACTTATTCTGATGGTTAATTGTTCATATGATGAAGACATTTTTTCTTATTCCCAGGACAGAATTTCTCCTGAAGCAACTATTCCCCATTGCCTCTTCTCCTACCACCATGCAACCTTGTACAAAGAGAATCTCCACCTTGTCTGTAGCTATCTTTTTAGTTATTGGAAGACTTTGCAGTTATTGGAAGATAAGATTTCCCCTTAGCCTTCTCTTCTGTAGGCTGAGAAAACCCAGTTCCATCAGTCCTACTTCAGATGTCAATTTCTCAAGTCCTTTTTTCATTGTGGCTGTACTGGGATCTGGCTGTGATGGAGTTACGTTTTCTTCATAGCAGCTGGTTTGTGACCAAAACAATGGTGATAATTAATGTCTTAGCTGTTGCTGAACAGCATTTGCACAGCATCAAGGTCTCATTCTGCACCCCCAGTGAATAGATTGGGGGTGCGCAAGAGGTTAGGAGGGGACACAGCCAGGCAGATGACCCAAAGAGAAATTCCACGCCATTTAACATCACACTCAGCAATAAAATGGAGAGAAGGGGTGTTGAGGTAGGTTAGCCATCATTTTTGGGGAACTCTCTGGGCATTGTCTACCCATGGAAGTTGGTGAGTAGATTGCTTTTGTATCACTTGTTTTCCTTTCTTCTTCGATTTCTCCCTATTAAACTATTTTTATCTCAACCAACAAGTTTTCTTGCTTTTACTCTTCCTTTTCTCTTCCCCCATCCTACTGGGGCCAGGGGGGAAACTGAGGCTGTGTGCTACTTAGCTGCCTAGCAGAGTTAAACCACAACAATGGCCTTCCGCTGAACCCTCTCCAAGAAATAGTCCAACTAATCTTCCAGCAGTCGGCAACAAGTTCAAATTTTGCAGGGAACACTTTACACCACTTAACTACCTCTGCACAAACCAAAGGCCTTCTGCATTAGCTCCGGTATTACAAAACTAGACAAACACACACAAGACAATCGCATATAATGTCATATTATCCTTATTTTCCAGGCTGCTGTTGTAACAACAGGCTGCCATATAGCACAAGTTTTCTTAATAAACCATATAATCTGATCCATATTGGCAAGCCCAGAGTCAGCATAGCCCGTACTGTATGGCTGCAGCTAAATTTGCATCCCAAATTATACAGCTGGAATGCTTGCATTGGTAAACTTGTTTGTAGTATCTCTTCCTGAGTACATGAACGGCATTTGGATACAGCCATCAACTTTCCTGAGCACAACTGTTCCCCGACACAGGCCTTTTTAAAAAATGTTGACCAGTAGATAAACAGTTAGAGAATACCCTGCAGAGAACATACTAGTCATGTCATAAGATCCATCACAGAATTTTTCATAAACCATTTTCAGCTTCTATGATAGCTCATAAGTGTGACTAAGCTTAATGGATTTGTTCTAGGTGTTCAACCAAAGCAAATTTTAATTGCTAAATAACCAACATTTATTCTCAACCTTGCTTATCCTGAAATGACTATGTGGGCTTCACATTTGCCCAATGAGAAAAAAAAAAAAAGCCATATACAGTAGAATTGCATAAATTCTCCTTCAGCTTTAATTCTTTGCTTTTCTGTCAAACAAAAAATGCATTATGAATTTGGTATAGCTCCTTATTATTCTATAGAGAGATGGCTGGGAGGATTGCAGAGAGCAAGAGCAGTGAGGGCAGAGTATTCATTTTAAGACATCACCTATCCCAAGCATAATACCTAATTTTATGAAAAAAATTACATGGGCTTTTATGTACAAGTTATCTTAGTACTGGTTTTTCCTTCTAATTAGCCAAATCCAGGGGCTAACTTGTATCAAAATAATGGAATAAGACCATTAAAACAGAGCTCTTAATGGAATTGGTTTGGATTTTTTTTATTTTTGAATTATGACCTACATGACTCAGAGGCTAAGTGTCAAAAAGCAACTTAATCATCTGAGTCTCTGGGACTGATTTAAATATTCAGGTGTTCTAGCTGTAACGAAAATAAATTGGGCTTAGGCACTTTGGGGAACTGACTCTTTGATTTGGAAGTCAGAATGTAAAGGAGTGGGGATAAAAGAAAACCTTATCTTCTGTTTCAATCCTCATAATTTTAAGGTTACCAAACACCATTTTTATTCCAGTAGAAGTTCTTCCACCACCAAAAAGGACAGCTGGCAGAATACAAGCAAAACACCCACAGTCTTTACTAGTTTCCCATTTTCCATTTTCCTAAATTTACATCATATAAAATGAATACCTTAAGGCATTTGGCTCCTGCAGCTTACAGGCAGTTTCCTATAACTTCGTGCCTCAACAGAAAAGTAAAAGGTAGCCTAAGCTGAAAAGCAGGTCATCTAAATAGATGGTCACACTCTTGCCGTTAGATCATAGACTGCATATTTGGCTGCTCTACATACAGTGTTTCACCTTCTTATCTGTAAGCTGGAGCTCTGGAAAGTTACAGGCATGCAGGCTTTAATCAGTTTGTGTTACTGTGATTCCGGTAGAAGAAATTCAGGTACCACCTCAGACTTGGATGGAGAGAGGCCTTGGAAAGATGCACAGCTATTAAAGAGGATCACTGCAAAGCTAAAGATGCAAAGGAATTATTTTGGCTTTGGAGATAAATTTAACTCATTTCAGAAGTGGAAGTTACCCAAAGACAGGCAGAGGGTTAGAACACCAATAGGAAGAAGTGCTCCTGCTTCTGATTTGCTGTTGTTATGTTCAAAAGCAATAGAAACCAATTGAAAGATGGTGCCTGAAACTAGGGAACAGAAGTCTAATAAACTTTGGTGCAAGGTGGTCTCAATTGTTTCTCACCAAGTCTCAGACCAGGTGCAAACGCATGAGGATAAATTATAGCTGAACATGAAAAGGTTGCTATTATTTGGTGTTCAGATGAGGGAGACAGGGATAGCACAGAACTCTCAAAATGTGCCAAAATAGCCTTTTGCCTCTTAATTTGCAAGTGACACCTCACTTCTTTGGTAACAGCCAGGTGTTATTTAGCATATGCTCACAAGGGGCTTTAATATTTTATTGGGATCTGGACAGTGATCATGCCAAAAGCAATGAGCAGAGCTAGTATAAAGGATGTGGGCAAGAAAGTGGCATGCTTTCTAGGGGCTACCCAACCAACTCTGAGAGAAAAATGGATGTCCGGGATACACGGGGTTAGCTCTGGCCCTATGAACAGGAGTGGAGGAGGAGCTTCCTGAAAGAAAGATCAGGACTGGGCTGGTAATACAGCCACACACAGGAACTGTCAGCAAAACTACTTTCATGGCGGAAAATGTAACGGGGACGTTTTGAAAACACAGCAGTTAGTGATCTTTCACTTGCACTGGATTTTCAGAAGGGCTGTTTTTTCCAGCTGCTCAGCCCCTTGCAACAGCTCAAAAGGGTCAAAGCAAGATGCGGTGCTGGCTCCGGCAGCCATGGGGGCAATTGCAGCTGCTTCAACAGAGGAGAAACTTAAGTTATATTAGAATGCAAGGAGATTCTCTAAAGGTCTTATTGAACTTTATTAGAAAACAGGAGAATGGTATTCAAGAAGCGTTATATGAATTTAGACCTCAGTATAGTAATCTTTACACAGTTAACAAAGGGCAAACTTCAGCATAAGAAAACTGTCCTCAGTTTATAACATATTCACTTCCCCTGCACGTACAGGTGAGTTATTGGCACTGTGGCATTATTGGATAAGGTTCAGCACATGTTACTCTATAGTTTGTAAAAAGTGCTTGTTTTCATTTGCACTAATTCACAAAATTCAGTAATTGGCAATAGGTTGTTCCCAACATTAGGGCAAATTAACAAGGTTCCACTTAATTTTCTTTAATTACTGGACTGGAAAGGATGATCATGTACATTGAGAGATAATTACCTAAGTGGGCATTAACCCTTTTTTTGTGTGTGTGCGAAAATCTCCAATCATTCAACTAGACACTGACTCAGGCATTTCCTTTTGAGATAGATGTTCCCGGTGAACCCCATTAGCTCCCCAAAGCTGCACAGTAACAGCTGGAAATCAGTGTAGGCAACACTTAAAGAAAAATGGGCTCGAACAGGAGCAGCTATTCCCTTCTGAATTGGACTGCCTCATACTAATTGAGAACAACTTCACTGGGCTGACAGAGCCTGTAGTTCCAACATGATAAAAATGATGTTTACAGTCCCCAGGGGTACTGAATAGAAGTCTGCCTTCATGCATAGGAAACATATTAGCAATTGCATCAGTTGTGAAAAACAGCTGCCTGACCACCCCACACACAGACCAAAAATACTGGGCAGGGGCTGTTGGTTCAGAAAGTGTAAGAACAGCCACACAGTCAAATAGAAAATATGCACAAATGACCAGCACCGGACTGCGCGGCTTACGAAAAAGCAATGCTATGGTAACAGAAATAAGATTTAATTGAAAACGAAGTAAGAAAGAACTAGGGCAATAATCTCTGTTTTTCAACAGCGTACATTCCTACAATAATTGAAATATACACAAAGCAAACACCCTTAAGATAGAATATGCCTCAGTAATTTATTTCCAAATCAGGGTCAGGACAGTTGTTAATATTTGTTTCACTTCTGCTGCAAAGAACACATGCCTCAAAGAAGAAAAGGCTGGTAAGTAAAGGAAGATAGGATTGATATAAACCAACTGTAAATCACATGTTTCTTTCTGATCTGCTCTTTCAAATAAAATATCAAACAGGAAATACATTTTCCCAACCTTTCCTTTCCTAGGTGAAATATGTCTTTTTCCTTAGACAGACAACATCTCCCCATCACTGTCGTAGCTCATTACCAAGGTAGTAACAACAGCCAGCTATTCAACCATTTACATAGCGAACATGAATCAGGCTGGTAAGCACAATGAACCTCAGCCATCAATTCAGTACAGAAACAGAGTTTGCAGATGAATAATTTACTGCTGTCATCCCAACCATTATAAAAAGGAAACAGTCTACTTATTTATAAAGAAACATTACTGATAAATGTCCAGCTTAACCCTGGGATTATATTTGCTAACTTTTTTCCCCTCAAAGTATTATTCCAGTGTAAAGCTACTTCTTTTTTTTCCTTACAATATTAGTATTTACCATTTAATAGCCAACCAGCATAACAAAGACTATTTACTTCACTTCTTTGGTACTTATTGCTGAGAGACTTGTAATAACATCAACATACAACCCAAAACCAAAAAAATCTCTAGTAAACTAAATATCCAATATGAAGAAGTTCCTATCTGATATTTTTATTTTGGCCACTTAACTATGATTCCAAGTGAAGGCTTTTGCAGTCAATTTATTTACAGACCCAATGTCTGCATTGCTCCATGCAGCCTCACAGAGAGATATCCAAGATACTGAAGTATTGCTGTCTTTGCAATACAAACTACTCAGCTGAATAAATTCGCCTAGCTGAGTACCCATGCTATAGCAGTAGCTATACTGCAGCCAGTTCCCAAGCAGCTAGAGATGACTGTACCACGCAGAGGAAGTTCCTGCTGTGACTACGCTGTCAGCTCATTTCAGCAAAGGAATATTTTTCTTTGGTTTCAGTAAAATTCCAAGTTCTAATTCCCATAATCAGTGATGCACTTGAAGTTTTGAAAGAGAGGGAAACGAATGAAAAATTAAAACCATATTATTTTTAAAACAAACATGGGTTTCCTTCAGCATACGTTAGAAACAAATCTGACTCTTACTGAAACACTCCATTCTAGCCAAAACCACTTCTCTGTTTAACTGCATCAGAGGCCAGATTTATAGATACTACAAATAACTCACTGGACTAACATCTTTCAGGCTTACATGATTTACGGAGTCAAAGAAAATGTTGCTAAGAATGATCCAAGTGATTTTATTTATTTCATATTATAATTATTAAAAGTGGAGAAAACTATCTCTCATTTAGTACGCTTGACTGAGTCCTACAAGTTCTATTTGCCAGACTATTATTTCTCCTGCTGCTATTGATTTATCACAAAACTAACTTTTCCATAACAAAGCATATGGATGACCTTAAAATTAAATGAATACGTTTATTAAAGAAATTTAATTTCTATGCGGAAACCACTTCAGTTCCCATTGACAGCAAAAGCTGCCACTCTCCAGTGCCAAAAAACAGTTCTAACTAAATTGGGCAACAAAGGAAATCGATGAGATAAAGCCATTGTGCACAAGTTCAGGACCTGGCTTAGTGTGCGTAAAGAGGAATTCTTAAAGCTTTGAGGTTTGTTCATGGAAAGAGAGAACGCAACTGTCTGAAATATGTATTCTTCTCTATTTCTATTGGACCCAGGAAGTGAGCGAAGAGAAGCTGGCTGGAAGCCGTTAGTATACAGAGTGAGTGGAAAATAGCTAAGCCTTCCTGGTCTCTAGAACAGAATTGAATGAAATGTTTACGTAAATATTTTCTAACAACATTTAAAAAAAAAAAATGGCGGCAGGGGGGATGTATCTGAAAATTCAGAAACATTTTATGGGTCAACTTTACTTCTTAATGTTTTTTCACTTGAAATTTTTTCCTATTTGTTTTTTAAAAGTTAAGTACTCAAATTCTAAAAGCATTTTTTCAACTTCTGAATTTCCACTGTTTTCAACTTCTGGGCCAACATTTTGAGGAAAAAAAAATCCATTCAAAACAATGTTTTGAATTTGTCATTTCTAGCATATCAAAAAAATCAGCCATTCACAAATCAGCCTTTCAACCAACCAGACAGATCTGGAGTACGTGTAAATCCAGTGATTAGTTGCCATTTTCTCAATACATCTGAAGATATACCTAATCTTTTATATTATCTTAGCCTACATCTTCTTCCTGGTTATCTGGTTAGTCATATTTAAAATCAACACCTTGTGTTCTTATAATATTGGGCTCTGTAACAAGAACTGCAGTAGATCTTAAATACCTGTACCCAGTTAAAGCTTACAAGAGCAGACAAAAACCCATTCAGAGACATAATCAGAAAATTAAATAAACCGATTTCTCAGGAGAGTAACAAAATAAAAATTTTAACCACTAGAATTGTTCGCTATTGCCAAAAGAAAAAAATAATATTCCTGTATTCTTTGTACATCAGATCTAGAGGTTCTTCCTTCATCAGGGAGATATAAAACCCAAATAGCTCCAGAGAGCTCAGTAACAAAATTAATGAAGAAGTCCCCAAAGTACATAAACTCTTAACTAGTAGAACACAATCTTCTTGAAAGTAGACAGGAGTGATGAATCAGAAACACTTAAATGCTCCAAGAATTAATGCTTATGTCAAATCACTTGCCATTAAACAAAGTCTAATGAAAAATTAAATAGAGAAGCCCGTTAAGAACATTTATAAACATCCACTCCTCTACACACCAGAAGCAGGTGGGACTTCCCTTGGAAAGAGGAAGAGGCCAAATTGCATATTCCTGCACATCCTGCACTTCTATTTCAAATAAATACCTTCTATACCTATGGTCACCAGGAAGGTTCTTCCCATCCTTTCTGAACAGGAGAAAGCAGCAGAGGTAAAACATTAACCAGAAACGTTTTTGGTGAGCCTTCTCACTATGTTTCCAGGAACAAGAACGTACTATAGGGTGCTATAAAATAAGATGACCAGCATAACTTTCCACAACTTACTGGTTCAGGACAGCAGATGTGCTTTTCACTAGATTTCTGATGTGCCCTATCACTCTTCAGTCTTTTTTTGTTTACATTTGACTCCAGTCCCCTGCAAAGCCAAATTTGGTCTGGTTATCATGTCATTCAGTATGCTAACACTGCCTGCTAACAAGGCATCGGATTCTACCCTACTTCAGAACTGTTTATGCGAGACAGCCATCTGACACTTCCTTCATAGTTAATGGGCAAAATCAGGCATTTTTAGAGGGACTGTCCATACAACCTATTTTAGATGTTCTGATCCATCCAGGTCATATTATACCCCACATGTCAGAAGAATACTGCCCTATGGATTCAGCATCTACAAGAACAGAGGGGATTTTTAAAATTTTTACCTACTAACTTAATCCATGATCAATAAATGTGTGTTTGTAACTGTAACTCAGAGCACAGGGGTGACAGAGCTGAAGTCCAGAGAGACAGCTCTCAGCACAGCCATGTGCTCCGCTTAGCACAACTCTCCATGTGCTGAAAGCTTCTCTAACGTCTGACTCTACCTGCACTGAGGTTCCGCCTTAAGCACAGCATTTTACCCTTGGTCCTCCCTTTTCGCCTGTTTTCCACGTCCCCTCCATTTCTCCACTCAGCCGCTGCTGACCCATTGAGCTCTGCTGTCTCTGGTGCTGTGCCCCGCTGACAGCCTTCCAGGGCAGCAACTCCAATTTTCATTGGTATCACTAATTTCAAAATATTCCAATTCCTGCGTGCTCAACTGACGTATTATCGAGAGAACCTGGCAGCCCGGACTGCAAAGCAGAACTAACATGAAGTAAAAACTAAGGCCAGAAGCAAGAGCTGGGCTTAAGGCTGTAAGATGGGATGAGATATTGGAAAAGGATGGAATTTAAGTGAAGGAGTGAAATTTAAAAGGATGGAGAAGGAAGAGTAGCTTCTGTTGCAGCAGCTGATGGAGACAGCAGCAGCAGTATCACAAGACTCCAGTGCTGATTTTATTCCATGTGGAGTGACCATGGGCTCAGGCTGGTGGCAAAGGCCACCATGTTCACAAGGCATGGTACTAACAACGTACGGGTATACAGGCCAACAGCATAGCAGAAAACCATTAAAGTCAAATACACCATTACTTGATTTTTTATTTTTTTTTATTCTCCTCTTACAGAGTGATCAAAACTTTTTACTTTGATTAAAACAAGCCACGAATCCCACGTCTCATTTATCTCAAACGCTGCTGTACCCTGTGCTCGACCTGTCTCTGTGATGGGTGCTCACATTCCAGCCTTATCACCCGGGCACTGGAGCATCCTGTGCTCAACACTTTTATCTCTCTTACTCCCTTCTGGACGGGGCTGAGCAACTTGCAACATTGTTCTGCCCTTGTTTGCACATTGAAGTTTATATCAACAATTCATTTACTGATCATTATTATGTTATTAAAAAGTTATCTTATTTGCAAAAATGAGCACAGCGCTTGATATATGTGCTAGCTTCACTCACATTTGCATCTCTTCCTCTAAAACTTTAAAGCAATTTACCTACAGTTCCTGAAAAAAATTTAAAACAAGGAATTTACACTTAATTTTACACAGTAAAATTATGTTCTTTCAAGTGAAATTCAACTATTTTTAATTCACAAGAGATTAAAAATTAATATACTAAATGTAGATCAATTTATATATAAATGTTTAAATTTTAAATAAAACTGAACTGAACTGTAAGTTTATATAAATACAAAATATTTACATTTTGGGCATTGATATCAAATTAGTATTTTTAATTTGGGTTTCTGAGTTGATTATTTAGTGCCAAAGGACCAGAAGAGCCAGTAGGCAACAGCTTTTTGTCTTTTTTTTTTTTTTTTAATTAAAACAGCTTATGTATTTTGCCCTTCAAAATTTACAGTCTAGTAAGCTACTGGAAAAAAATAAAACTGTGCTCCAGGCAGACTCTAAGATTAAATTTTTGGCAAAAATAAGTGTTTCCACCAAATATCTTCAAAGCTCTAACACTAACATTCGGTGCAATGAAAGTATTTAGTATTTTCTTCTGCTGACTTTGTTTTGGGCAAGGTTAAACATTATACTAATCCTACTCTTTTTCCTTTCTCTTTCTTTCCTGACCCTTTCACTTGAAAGCCCATCAACATAATCTCCTGCAAGCATAGCACTACCTGACAAACTATCACCCCGAATAGACCTCAATCCATCCTGCAAGGCAGCAGTTACAAGAAATCATTGAACTCTGAATGGTCCCCGCACCATCCGAGAATAAATCAGGAGAACAATATATTTCTTGGATCTAAAACAGCCTCATCAATAAGTAACCTAAGCATCAGGAAAATGACCAACTAAAATGCTGACGAACACTCATGGCCTTTTATTGGGGTCAAGGGATAGGACTGCCCAGGAACTCTCCTGCCTTTCTTCTTCTTCCAAATACTCTGAAAGGCCTAATACCATGCAATTTCTGATTCATTTGTTGTTTTGGCCTTGCACCACCAGGCAAGCCAAGGCCAGATTCTCCTTTCTCCCGTCACAGTCACAACCAGCATATTACAAGTGCTCTTTGCACTATGAGCAGACAGCTCAGACTACAGAAATTATGAAGGACTGAAAAAGAAAGTCAAAGAGAGAGACAGGCAGAGAGAAAGATCCACAAAGCTTCAAAGTGCAAAAAGCATCTCTGGGTGGCGCAGACAAAGCCCTTTGCAGCTATGCAAACTCCAGAAGCCAGCGTACTACGTTTTGTTGGGGAACACGGGGGATGAGAGAGATTTTGTTTATTCAGTTTTTAATTTCTCCACTAAAGCTAAAGCTCTCTTTTTGCTGTTTCATTTGCTTAAAGCTTGTATTTTGTAAGACTTCCAATTAAGAGAATGTGACACTCTCACCGGGCTTGGATTTCTCCTATTAAGCAGCTTTGCTGGTCATTTTGTTAAGGCCACCTCCAGAACAAATGCTGACTGAAAACAGAATTAATAATGGATTTAAAGGGACTACTCAGTTGCCAATGCGCACAATGAGGACAGCTGTTTTACACAAAGCAGATACGCAGCTGGATAGACATCTTGTTACACTCAAAAAAAAAGCCAAAAAGGTAAAGAAATCCAGCCATTCTCACTTTTATACAGAAATCTTTAACAATTTAAAATACTTCAGCAGAAACAAGTAACTGCTAAACCAAATGCATACTTACAAAGGCTCTTCAAAAGCAGACTTACATCCCAGTTAATCACATGGGACAAGTCCATAGCTAAATCAATATTTTCCTTTTTTTCAACATAGGTCTAAAGAGTGCATGTATTCTATGAAAAAAATAACTGCATCAAATAAAAAGAAATATAATCGTGCTCATAGAAATTCTGTTCTCTAATTCTACACTCCCATCACAATGGAAATATGCAACAAGTTTATTGCATGCCAGGAAAAAATATTCAACTATGGGACAAACTAACTACAGATTTGAAGCAATTTCCAGAGGCATGTTAGAGTAGGATTTTATCTCTCAATCTATTGGTAAACTCAAATATATGTTAAAACTTTCAATTTGCTTTCTCCTTTGAAATGGAATAATGGATATCTGCAAATCAACAAAACACTGCAAGGAATGATCACTCTCAAGAATCCCTTGAACTAGAAAAACTGACAGGTTGAGCTTGTAGCATCAGCAGGAAAAAAACCCTAATGACTAAAGAGTAAAAGTGGCTCATCCTTGTGGAATAAAACTTTACAAAAGGATAAGGACCAAATTCAAAATATTTTCAAAGAACCAATACAATTAGGAGAAATAGAGTCATTTATCATATTCTTTCAACATGTTAATGTAAGGCCATGAGAATAAGGACAAGAAAAAATGACGAGAAAAATTAACCTTGCCTCTAGAAATTCTCAGTCCAGAACCTCTGAAGTTTGTTAAGAAATTGCCACAGATGAACATAAAAATTGGTTTCATTATAACAAGATGGATGACTAGCTTCGTTCCTTGGTAAGAAACAGGTCAGTACTTCTGAAAAGATACGAGCTTAAAATGAGGAACTAAATGGAAGCCATTAATTGTCACAACGTGAAATGCCAAATGGGTTAATCCAGTGCTTTGACACACGAAGAATTCATTGTTATAATCTCACATTGGAAAAGAAAATGTTGAGCTTTTACTTTGGATGAAAGGATATTAACAAAACTACTCATATGCCACTTTGAAATTATTAAATATGCCAGCCACTACAATTTTCTGGGGGAAAAAAGGAGATAATTTATCCCCACCATTACACAAATGGAAGTCTAGGGCAAAGACTAAGAACTTCCTGAAGGAAGACAGTGGCAGCACCAAGAAAATAGAGTAAGTTCTAATTCAGTGCATTGACTAAAAACATGTTGCTGAAAATTGCTTTTGTATATCCCAGGGTGAATAAGTAAAGGCATGCTCCTTAGCTCTCCTTCCTTTTGATGCTGACATTACCAATACTCCACACTGGATCAGACTACTCACCCATCGAGTCAAGTCTCCTCTTGCCGATCACAGTAAGTACAAAGTGTTTCAGGAAAACACGGCAGTGTCAGCAATAGGAAGCAAGACTACATGGACCCTTTTTGATTAAACATGGCAGTCTCCAAAAGATGCTGATCTGAAGCCCAGAAAGGAAAGCAAGAGTGATGTGACCTCATTTTCTGGCTTTGACAGACTTCCTCGGTACAAACATTCTGCTAAATAGGAGAGGGCAAGAGAATGAACTCCGTACTGGCACCCTGATGCTCCACACTGCTGAGCATGTTACCCAGCTCCGCTGTACTGCCACCCCCAAGGCAAGACCAAGCACAGCTCAGTGTCTGCTCCAGTTGAGGGAGCACTCCTGAAAGGCAGCATGGACACGCCTGCACCAGTTTTGCTCCCTTTGACCTGAACAGCCATTCCACACAACCAAGAGCACACTGACCCCATAAACTCCCCACGTGCCACCAGGTTTCACAGACACTCGGTTTCATGCTTCACGAGTGCCACTCTGATGGACTGGTATGCAGCCCTCACACTATCTCAAACACTATTAACTGGAAAAAAAATACACATCCATTATAAGGGGAGCAGCCATATACAGTGTGGACATAAGCCAGTACACACTACTTGTCTTTGGGATCAGGAATTTCTTTCTGTCCTTCTTATACTTAGTACAGATATGTCCTCGGCATCTGATTTGCAGTCCCTGGATGCCTCACTTCCCAAGACAACTGTTCTGTTCTTGTTCTTCATCTTAAGTTCTCTACAACTGAATGTATTTTTCCTTCATGTGGGTTTAAATGTTGTGCAGTAATGTAACAAAAACATAACTAACGAGAATCACAGCATCCAATTTCCTGCAACAGAATTGCACAGAGCAACCATTAAAAAAATCTAGTTCCAAAAATAAACAGCAGAAAGAAGCTCAAGAGAATCACAAGATAAACTTGACAAGACATGAAAAGGAACATACATGTTAGCATGGCCCAAGCCCAATGATTGTTCCCCATTCCTTCCCCACCCAGAAAAAAAAAAAAGGATTTTTTTCTTAAAGATTAGAATATAAGAGATTAAGTGAATAATTTTTTTAAACCACAGAAATTCTGATAACATCTTAATTTTTAAGGTAGTATTTTTATTAATTGTACCTCTAAAAAGTGATAGACACACCAACACTAGTGTTGATGCAGTTAAGAATTCCACAACTCAACTTACAAATAACAGCTATGAATTCTGTGACTCTCTTTTGTCCCTTTTCTATTATTGCTGGTTGTACAAGCAAAGGCGGTCTGAATCACTTTCAATTTTATTGATCCTAAGATTTTCTATTAAGGATGTCCTACTTGCTGTACATTGATTGGATGTCAGAAGAAAGTCTATAAAAATGGTTTTGCTCAATAAGTACTCTATTTAATAATCATGACCACTCTGCCCTCATCCTACCACAAAAATTACCTATATTTCACGTAAATATATTATCCCTTCACTTTTTACAGTTAAATATTACGTGCATCTGAAATAGATGTGAAAGAGAAAACGTACAATTTTTCTCTCCCTCATCAACATATGCTAGAAAAACAGATCTCATTATATTCATATATTTTGCATCCTACTTCTGAGCCTTGGCACTGGTGATTTTTCTCCTGCGACTGTGTATTTTGTAGACTTCATAATTTTTTGGCCAGCAGGAAAGAGTTTGCGCTGCTTGCTTCTGAGTCTCTGCAGACAGTATTGTGCTCTCTTAAATGTAGTTCAGTTCTGGTTTTCGCTTACCAAATTACACCAAGTTTTCAAATCATTATGGATATTAACAACAGGTCAAGTAATAATGCAAAAAAAATGCTGGCACTTCTACTTTTGTATGATCAAATCAGCAGTGAAAAGCTGAAAAGTTAGATAGGTGAACATTTTCCATAGATGTTCACATGCAAGAGTCTATCTAAAGTTTCCGCTGAATGTTGGGCAAGAATTCATCTTTGCTTTACAATGTTCTCCTTCCATCATCACCTTTGCAGATTTTTTTGCAGAGAAATGAAGAAATAGTACAAAAAGAATGGCCTAAAGCAGTTGTTTTGCTCAGGCACTGAAACCTGTAATTGTGCCCTTAGATACAAACGCAGATACACATAATAGCATAGGTTCAGAAAAAAGGAAGAGAATGTACTGCTTTTATCTATGCAGCTTAACCTACTGATTTTCAAGGCGTGATCTGGCCCAGAAAGAAAATAGATAAAAGAACAGTCAACATCATAAGAAAAAAATAGTTATTTTTATAAACAAGTAAAAACAAAAAAATACTACTATCCCAAGCCCTTTATACAAGTTACTTTTGTTACACTGACCGGTACATTACCATTGGAAGTTAGTTTAAAATTCTGTATAATTATACAAGACAATGATATTAGATAAAAAAAGGATTTAAAAAAAAATGTAGGCTACGCAGCCAGTACCAGGAATCAGATTTAAGACTTAAGTCTTAACAACTTAAAGCTAAAGCAAACCATTCTTCTTTTCTATTTCAAAAAGTAGTCCATAATCATATCTTATATCCCAGCAGAAGATTTGTATTTCTACCTGTGAAATCAAAGAATTTCAGGATGCTAGAAGTGTGTCAGTAACACAAAAATAAGTCAATGTATTCCACAGAGAAACTCCCTCTCTGCCTCCCAATCTGTTTATCGACTGTTACAGAACTACACACTGTTTGGTGTCTTTGCTTCATGTTCTGGTGTCTCCTGACCACAGGGTTACAACTTGTTTATCTCCACGTGCTGGTCCAGCCTCTGTGACAGTGAGGAGCAGCAGACAGGAAAGGAGAGGAAGCACTACTGTCACATCCTGAATCTTACAGCCTGTCTAGTAACTGCAGGAAGGAAAAAAACCAAACCAGAAACAGTGTAGATATTTGGTAGCACAGTAACAGGAGTCAGTCCAGTGCAGACAGGATGTAGACAGACTCCCTCATGTACTCAGCAAGATAACAATCACAAGAGGTGACAACCAGCTTCCCAGAAGACTGAAATCCATTCTGCCTCCTGCACTCCTCTCAAGCTTTGTATTATTCACATCAAGAAGGATTTTTATGCCTTGACTCATGCAGATAAAACAAGTCATTTAAATAGTCTTCAAAGGAGAAGAAGGAACAAACCACAAGTTGAAAAAAATCACATTTAGTAGGTGAGCATGGTCTACAAAATGCTACTGTGCAGGGGCTCACAGGGGAGCAAGGGAGAACTTCCTGCAGGCAGTCTGGGTTTATTTTAATGCACAAACCCAATCAGCTACTCCAGGACTTCTCACTCACAAGAAATAGCAAGAAGACAACTGAGAAGCCTACACTTTTGTCGTTCTCTCACCCCCCTCTTCATACACATACGGTGGATTGAGTTCAGATGCTTAGACAACTGGAGAGAGGAGCAGATAAATAATCAGCTCCTGATGGCTATCTGGAAAAGTCCCATCTTTAAATTCTGTTCCAGGGTCCTCTGGCACAACTTACAAAATCACCCGTAAAGCTATAACCAGGCCTCTCTGCTTGCTATCCCATATTTCTTCCTCCTTTCCTCAGCTGAATGAGGATATTTTTATCTTTGCCTCAAGGACTGTTTTCTCCATGACTTCTCAATGAGCTCACTCAGGGTACCCCAGGAAATAAATTAAATGTCTGCTTTAGTAATCCAGCCAGCATTTTGTTCCCCTATAGCATTCACTGTGTCAGTTCATTCCAAAGACTTCATAAAAGCAGAGCATGTAAACTGAAAAAGCTTTTTAACAAATCAAGAAAAACAGCTAATAAAAAGAATCTGCCTGGAAGTTTGCTAACGTACTCTTAGAACAGAGAAGCAAAGAGAAGGTGGCAAGAAAGATGAAGAAGAAAATGGTCAAGAGAAACCTGAGGAAGGACAGAACAGAGAGGAGTCACAGAATCTGAGAACAGCTGAAGTTGGAGCGGAAGTCTGGAGATCATCTAGTGCATCACCCTACTCGAAGCACAGTCAACTACAAGTAGATTGCTCAGGACTCTGCCCAGGCCCCTTCTGAAAATCTCCAAAGACGAACACTCCACAATCTCTCCAGGCAACCTCTGCCAGTGTTCGGTCACCCTCACATTAGAAAAGTTTTTCCCTACACATAAACAGAATTTTCTGTATTTCAGTTTACACTCATTGTCTCTTGTGCTTTCACAGGGAACTGACAGGAAGAGTCTGCCTCTTCTTCAACCTGAAAAGAGAGGAGTATGGCCACCTCAGAGGTGAACATCTGACCATAAGGATTTTTAATCCACTTTTATGAGGTTCACTCTCTTCCAAATGCTCATATTACCATGATTATCCTAGTGAGAGTTCGCAGATAAAGATATAAATACAAGCAATTCCTGAGAAAGTAAGGACTCTAAAAATATTAGACTATTAGGATAATACTCTGATTTAGTTGGGTATGTCTCCTAAGGAAAGATGGTACATCTTGAAAATCAACATTTTATGAACCCTATTTAACAAGAAAAACTGCAAGTGTGTTTCTTCCGACAGAAAAACACCCCATACACTTCCAGTATCCAAGCTGCTGTAAGTGAAGTACAAGAAAAGTATTTTCTCTCATATGAAAAGGAGCACTGGGAGTTTCCAAGGACAGCAGCCTCAGGCTGTGTCACCAGAGATTAGGACAAGAAGGCAGTAGGACGATACCCGTGATTTTGTATCAAGTTCCCCAAGACTTATCGGAAAGAAGATTTCCTCAGAAAGTGTTGGAGTATGAAAACCCACCTTAAACATCAGTCCTCCCTTTGATCCGACACTTCAATATCCTTCCTGCCAAGAACTGCTGCAGAACACCTCTGTTTCTTTCTGCAAGTTGCTGCTTTTGATCTACAGAGCACTGCCACAGACAAGAACTAAAGCCCACGGAGCAATTTACACTGTTCTAAAGTTAGAGAGATCAGTAGCTAAGGTACACGAAGGAAATTCCGAAGTAAACATAGCTGAGATGAGCATATCAGTAACTTCTGTAGTTGAGTTCATCTAGGAGAGACAAGTGCATGTGGAAAGTATCCATTGTATGCTATGGAGTAAGAGAATGGACTAACCCGCAGCAAACAAAAGACAGGGATTTTCATCAGAGAGGCATAAAGAAAAATCTTATTTGAGACACCAGATCCCTGTCTTTACTCTTTATTTAGAGGATGAAAGACCTTAAAACTCATTTTTCTTCAGTCGGGAGGTACACTGAACTGGGGAGTTTTCCAGAATGGGAAATCAAACTTATAGCCTCTCCTAAAATGAATTTGTGTCTCCTCCAAACTACAGAGTTGAATGAAAGCCCATGGAAGCAAAAGGCTAAAGGAGGGAAAAGCTCTGAAATTATATTGTATAGAAGAACGTTCTATGGAAAGCTATTAAATGTTGCCCTTTGACTCCTTAACAACATAATTTTTCAAGTGTTCTAAAGAGCAATCCATTTTCTATTGACTCCTCCAGAAAACAGTATTTTGGTTTTGTTTGTTTTGCTCTTGTCACGTTATGTCAACATGACAGCCTGGCACCTGATGCTGACCTTAATGGAGTCTTGATAGAGGGCCCAGCACTTCAACTTAAAAAGCTGTCAATTGCTGCTTAAATGAAAATCAAAACAACAAATTTACAAAAACATGTGTCTTTTACCTTATACAATATTTAATGGTGTTTCCTTTACCAATTCCTCCTGCTTTGCTGATTAAGATAAACAATAGTTTCTAAAGCTACGGATTTTGAAAAGCTGTTTGGAGTCCTGCAGTTAAACACAGGGCTGTGCCTCTTCAGAACTAAAAGCACTAAAGATGTTTACTTAGAAACTAGAAAGCAGCTATTACTGTAGAAAAGCATTTCTCCTTACTCAGAAGTTAACATAATTTTTTACATTACCTAGCGCCAAATTTGTTCAATCCCAAATTGTCACTGCATTGGCAGGAGTCTCAAGCAGCTCTGATGAATGCTGGAAGGTAGTAATAATGTGATTCTATCCAACCAAGCCTGGTTTTATGCGAGAGGCTTTTCTTGAACCACATACACACTTTTTCCTACTACACAGCACTGAAATAGGATGAGACCTAAACAACGGCAAATTATATATCATGTATTTGTTTCAGTTGGGAGTCTTGCAAGTTTCTCTGAAGAGATAGGATGATGAACTAGACCGCCAATAGGGCTGATTCGGGGTGGCAATTTCTCTGTCCTTATGCTCTTCAAAATGTTACAGAAATTATTCAGAATTTACAGTTCAGAATTTCCCATGGGCAAAGCATACACCTGATTGCTTTAAGTTTTGGCCTGAGATTTGTATACATCCATGTGCGCATGGCTGCATGCGCAGATACACAAGACAATCCAGTAAAAAACCAACAGAAAGAGGAGTAAAATATTATTATTTTCGTGAATCCCAACATTTTCTAGCAAGCCACTAAAAAAATAGTGGGCTCAAAGTTTATAGTCTTTTAAAAAGACCTGTAAAAAGTAGTTTACAAGTTCCTCTTAACTCTGTGGCAGAATGGTAACTATCATACACAGAACCACTGAACTATAAGCAAATGAAGCAACTGTGCTCTAAAATCCACTGAAGTCAAGAGGAGATGTGCATTCCGCAAACTCTCCTCTTTCCAGATGGCAGAATTTCAGCATGAAAGAATTTCTCTAGCTTTTATAAACAATAACTGTAATGACAAAAGGTAAAGAATTTTGAAAATGTTAAATATCTGTGCCAGCATTTCTCTTTAGCACTCCTTTGATTTTACCCATTAACCTACAGAGAAGTCCCCAAACAAGAAAGCTCTTGTTGCCTATTGTCTGTTTTCCGCTACAGGTTTTTACCACATTAATTGACAACGATAATTATCAATTTATAATGAGAGACTACAACTAAATCCAGACTAAAACCACAATAGTAAAAAAAAGACCCACAACTTTCACAAAATAAAATGCAATCAAATATTATCAATTGTCTCACACAGCCAGGCCAATTTCCAGTGTTGCATAAAATCAAACAATAGAAAAGTTATATTGGGGGGGAGGAGGGAAGAGGGAGGTTGTCCCGATATTAAGAAATGAATATCAGCGAGAACTGTATGTTACAGACTACCAAGTAACAACAGGAAATAAACATCATGTTTGGGTCACATAAGTCTTCATTGCTATTTTCTCCCCTCCCCCCTTTTTCTTTTTACATTTTAATTTCAATGTATTTCTTATTAACTTACATAAGTTTTGATTGATAACATATTTATCACAACTGGCTTACAGACTGCTCCATATATGAGTTCAAAGAGGACATAACAGATCCATAAACTGATCATTCAGTCAGTTCAGTGTTGACAAGTATTAAAGGCTTCTAAATGTTTGCTAATGACAAATTAATTGTTTGCTAATCACAGCTATTTTATGACTAAGTTTGATGCAAGCTAAAAATGACAGTTTGTCTAATGCAAATGAGCACTCTGGGTTGAGTTATAACATTTCAAACATTAAACACTACTTACATACTTCATATACTGTTGAAAATGAAGGATTTCAGTGATGTCAATGGACTTACATGTATGTAACTAGTCCGGTAACTAGTATGTAACATAGTATGGTAACTAGTATAAGTGAGAGTATAACACTGAGTTTTGCAGTGTTATACCAACCTACAAATATTTTTTACAATTAAATTAGAGTGCTACTACGTATCAGTACGAAGAAATATTAATACTACTTAGAAAAACTATAAAGAAGTGGACTGACGTTCTAAAATTAATGAGGCAAAAAAATTATTTGATTTACCTGACTTTGCAATTCACTTTGTTGCTTCAGGCGAAGATTTTCTGGTGTATCAGCCACTGTAGTGAAGGACTGCTTTGGGTAATGTCTGGAAGAAGAAGCACAAAGCCGAATGGTAAATATTTACACATGCTAGAAAGTCAAATGCATCCCAGCCCTCTTTCCTACGGCGTACAGAACTCTTTCGTAGTTTACTGGGTTTACATTAGAAGTATTTACTCTAAAAAATTTTGTGTCCGTCATGCTTTGCAGAAAGAACATGAACAGGTTCCTGTAAATCCCACCCATTTATCCTGCCCACAGACTGCAGAGACTGACCAGCCAAAATTTGTTTTCAGTAGAGTGAACAAAACTACATTTAACTGCATCATCTTGGTATAGTCACATGCTGAACAAAGACTAAACTAAAAGGCCTTAGAATAGAAGTGTTTTACAGAACTGAAGTTACATCAATGAGTACAGCTGGAGTACCATGGTGTCTTAAATCCATTAGTGCAGAAACCAGAAGGATCAAGGCAGGTACATTCCACGTACAGAAAGGTCAAATATTTCAATGGTCAACGTGTCAATACAGTGCTGTAATATCCAGTACCAAAGGTTGTAGTGTCTCAGAACTGCAATGTATCAGGCCATCTCTCTTTTCACTTGAAATTTTACACCTTTACAATATGTTCCTACAATATGTTCCTATTTGCTTTGGCATTTTATACACAATTTTAATAGTCAAATCATACTCATTACAGAACCATGATTTATTCATTTTCATGGATTTATCCTGCAACTATACAGCCAAAAAAAAAAGTTGTAGTATAGGAAAGACCACAAAGAGAGGGAAATAACAAAACTAAACAGCTTATCCCAAAATAAGTATATTATTATGAGCCACCAACACTATGAGGAAACTGATTCTTACTAATGACTTTCCAGCATCTTCAGTCTCAAACCAAAATATTCACCTTACAACCATGTGAGGCACTCCTGCCTTCAGCTGCTGCTCACGGCTTCCCATGTCTGCCAGCTTCCCCATTCGTGCCTCTTAACGTTTCAGAGGTACAAGACGACAGGCATAGCATTTTAGACACAATAACATTTGCAGCGTAATTTCTACAGGGGGAGTAAGCAGTAAGTAAGCCTCTGAAGACTGAGGATATGCAGTATTAAACATTTCCATGTTCAGACTTCAGACTATGTTTAATGTGTTCCTTCAGCAAGCACTCCAGCCACTAGAGCTCCATCATAAAATTTCTGTGCCTTGTAAAGATGATACATATTTTCATTCAAAATTGTATTTTGTTAGAAAGTTTTATTTTCCATTTACAAGTTTTGTTTCCATGAAGTGCATGGTTTCGGTAAAAAATAATTCATTTTTATCGAAAAAAACCACCCCTGAAAAATTAAGAAGGATTTCGGTTTTTAGCCAAAAGCTGAATGTTTCCTGTTCAGAAATACAAAAGCAACACTTGCTGAGAAATGCTGCCTGGATTTCATACAGTCCGGTCTCTACTACAGGCCTGATCCCCCCCATCAGATGACATCTTGCATTGCCAGACTTCTGCACCACAGACTGATGCATCAAGAGGCTGTGGAACATCCCCACATTTATGGTGTCACTACACAGGGAAAATAGGAGAAACATCGGGCAACCTGGGGATTTCAGGTTCCCACTGACTAATAACTGCACAGAAAGAGCTAAGATCCAACACTTTGATGGAAGAAAGTTTTTCCTGACAGAAATGTAAGAGCCATCCCAGGTTGGATACTGGCAGACGGACAAATAATGCCAAAGTAAGTTTAAAAGCTTAGGGTGAAATACATTCCCACCCAGTATGTTAGCGACTTGTCTCGGATAGCTCATGTCACTGAAAACTAGAAAACAAAACTTCTAGGCATGACACCCTCCTGCCTATTCTTTTGTAGTTACAGCCGAGTCCTCCCAAGTCCCACCTAAGCTGTAGCTCAGGCCAGAGAAACCACTGGGAGTGCTGCGTACACTGCTGCCTGTCTTCCTCCCTCTTCACCACCACCCCCCTTACAGCCCGCCAGGCGGCTTAGCCACAGCTCCAGCAACACAGAGGGAGACAGAACTAGATTTTGCTTAAATGACTTCAAATGGAGCCGGCTCTTGCATGAAGCAGATGGTATCAGCACAGTGTAATACCTTGGGACAAGGAAGATAGTTCCAGAAAGACTTTTTTTTTTTTTTTTTTTTTTTTTTATTTCACCTCTTCTTTCTCATTTTTCCTTCTTCTGTATAGAAGAGAAAAACAAATGCCAGACTGGCCACAAGGAGGGTCATAAGCCCTGTTTGGAAAGCAGCAATGGACAGATGGGGAAGGCAACAAGCCACCTCACAGCCAGGACTTGCTGATATCCAAGGAAGATCGTAGCAATGAATGATGCATAATGCACACCTTAAAAAATAGCAGCCCTTCAGATATCCACGGATACCTCACGTAGATGACAGAATCCCTGCCCCCAAAAAAGTCAACTGCCACACAGGCAATTAAAAAATGATGTTATGCACACATTGAATGCCAAAAGCATTCCCACAAACTTTCATAGCACTGCTTTCCATTGTGGTTACCTACCATTACCCCGGTACTATGATCACGGCAATCACCTGTCCTCATGCCTTTTGACATGCAGAGCAGAGCGTGCCAGTCAGCTCAGATGGGGGCTTTGGCCTAGTCCCCTTGTGAAACGTGTGGACAACACTGAGGCAGGTGTCACTGTCACAGCCCTCGGGGACCCTGTTCGCAACAGCAGCAGGGAACATGTCTCTGTAAACCCGGGCTTCCAAATTTGACACATAGGAACTTATACCTTGTCCCTATCATACACCAGCTTTTACTTCCGATTGTTTGCAAAAGAAATGGTTTCTTCCACAATTAGCATTCAGAAGTTCACGGGTATTTCAACAGTCAGAGCAAACCACTTAAGAACCGATATATCTAAGATCATCACTTATTTTAGAAGCTGTAGCTCCATACTTCAAATAAAAAAGGTATGCTTAGCCTTGAACAAGCAGTGCTTTATTATGCTTGAAATTACTATGTAAACTGATTGTATCAATGAAGAGCATTTGCACTTGACCGTGGAAGTGAACAATACACATGACATAAGTGAAAGACCTGCTGAAATTTAAATCGGCCTTTAAACTGATCATATTAGCCATTTATCACAATGTATTACAGTGATTAAAAAAAAGAATCATTTAGCAAAATTAAATTAGCAGAGCATTCTACTATGGGTTGTCACTTTAACTGCAGCTGATTTATGAAACCACCTACACGGTATATCAAACCAGAAGGACTCGGTTTTAGATACATCCCTTCTAATTTATGGAAATTCTTGCCTCAGAACCATTAAAAAGACTAGTGTTAAATTTAAATCCTATCTTCAGCTTTCACATTTGTTTTAAGCTTAGTGATAGTATGTCTTCAGGATCATTAAAAATATCAGTATTTAAGATACTAAATTATCTGAAAACTAGCTAACATGCATTGTACCATCAGATACGTTTGACTGAAATAGAAGGCTTGTAAACACAAGTGTTAAAACGATTAAATGTGCTTTTAAACTATCAGTTTAAGAGTATACCATGTTTCATTACAATGTTCTGAATAAGGATAAGTAACTGCATGGCAACAGCCTTGAATTCAAGAGGCCGACAGTGCCATCATGGTCCCTGGTAATCCGTTGCTCAGTTTCCCTTTTGTCCAAGATGATGTCTGAGAAAAAGCTGGGAATTGGTTAAAGAGGCTGATGTCATGTCAGCTATTTAATAGCAATGTCGAAAGGATTTTTTTGTTTGTTTTAAGTCTTTGTTAGTAGTCTAAGTCTACTTAGCAATATGTCTTACCACGCTAATGCTATTAGGATTAATCCTGTATAAAGACCTATACAAGAAGTTCCAGAACAAATCAGGATACACAGTATGGTGTCTCTGCTGTGGGTTACTGTATTGCCTGCTTCAGCTGCACAGCTTGATTAATAAATCAAACCACAACTCAATCTCTGGCTCCTTATGAGGAAACTCCTTCACTTCTGATATTTGGAAACAATATCAGTAAGTCGTCCAAGAATTCAGGAAAGTACCTGAAAGTTTCTGAGCTTTTCGAATGACTAAAGATAGAAATTTTCCCAAATACTTGTTTAGCTGTAAGGTTTTCATCAGCTTTTCCACGCTTTCAAACCAACAAAAGGAATAAAAACTTGTTCTGAGAGATAATGGGATGAAGATTCAGCTTTCTCTCTTTTGAAAAAGGTCAGATTCAAAGGCTGAGATAAACTCAAGCATGTACTGAAATTAATTTGCTCATACCTCATTCTGACTTATCCAACATTTACGATATGACTAGGAGATTTTTGTGTGCGTGTGTGTATTTTCTAACTGTAACATTAACTGTTCACAGTTACAGAATTATAACCATTGTCAGAATTACAACCCTTGTCAGAATTACTAGATTTCTGTTGGGTTACCTATTCAGTAAATTGCCTGCAACATATGATCCGTGATATCTTTTAACCAGAGAACAGCCACAAACTACACAAATCAAAATTATTCTCCTAAGTAGAGTGTCAGCTCCATCACATCTTTTCATAATACCAGTTACCATCACTGGCTGTCACATTAGGCTATATCTGTCTTCTCCTAATTTTTGTTTGTAATAGCTGTTCTAATTAAAGAGAACTCTGAAAGATAAGAAGGTTGGGAAAAAAAAAAGAAAGGAAAAATACACTTAATTTCAGCTGCAATAATACAGAGTGGAACAAAAAAAAAAACCCTGAAAAATAACAAAATAAAATTAAGCCAATCTTACAAGAATTATGAAAAACTATAAAAGCTATTTATGCTTTTATAACTGCACTTCAGTATAGTGTATGCAAAAATTTCAAATTGAATTTAAATAGTGGATAATGATGTAGCAGTTTGGATACAACCCAAGCTCATAACAACTGACAGACAGGTAAGGAAGCTCCATCTTGGACCTGCAAGGGCCCAATCTGTTAATTGTGATCTCAGCCCACATCCACAAACAGCACAAAAACACAGAGGAGAAACACAGGAGATCTCCAGTCAACTCTCATATAAAAGACGTGAGATGAAATAATTTACCCAGGAAAAAGGTGATAAGGTATTAAGTTGTGCTCAGCCAGGGAGTGTTTAAACTGGCAGCTTACCACCAGGTTTCAAGAGGTGTGGGGCTGCTTTCCACTCCTTACCTTGAAACCGTGCCATTCACAGAAAGACAGGCAAAATGTGCGACAGCAGAGAAAGAAGCAGCAGGAGGGAAACCTTGCCCACAGCTGACTTCTTGCTTTGAAATTCTTGCTCAGTTGCGCTTTCTGCTCTGAAGCTCCAGGAGGGATTTCTCTGGGTTTTCTGTTTTGTTTTGAACTTTCTGTGCAAGATCACTTACTCGCATGCAATTATAAAGGCTTCTGGAGGAGGAATAATGTAACTAGTGGATAATACAGCTTCAGGATGGCAGAACTGAAGGAAGTGTACAAGGAAGATTTCACAGTTCTCCACAAATTACTCTGAAGGTGGCATTCTCTTTGGCTATGGGTATCTACCCTGCTGTATGAAGAATAGATACTCTGGCTGCAATTAGTTTGCTTTGAAAAATATTTTTCTATCTTTGTCTTCTATTGTTTAAGGGACTTACTTTTTCAGACATTTAATTTGTGTGTTTGTACTTCTTATTTGAAGTTAAAGAGAAAGCTGCTCCCGTATGCTAAATACAAGTTCCTGTTTATGAAAAAATTCCCCTAGAGAGACGAGTTTGTATTGGTTTGGAGGAGATTCAGCAAACAGTAAGATCCATAAAAAAAAAAAAATGTTACAAGCAAGGATATTCCACCTGCTTGTTGGGGTAAGCCATAACATCCTTGTTCCTGGAGCGAGTGAAAGGCCACATATCACACTATCATACAACCACACACATGTTGCACATCATTGTGCTACCAGACTTGCACTTGATACCTGTCTACAGAGACCCATTAAATAAATGTTAGGGACCACATTAAAGCTGTATCTGGCCCCAAGACACAGGTTAGTGCCTTAGTGTCCTCTGTTAGAGGCTGCAAAAATGAGCCATTTACTGAAGAACAGCACAGCAGAAAATGACATTAACAGTTCAGAGAAAATAGGGTAAAAATTGAATAGCCAATGCTCATATCAGATTTCATGACTCTTACCATTTGAAATTCCATACAGAAATTCTACTGTGTCAAAATAGTGGAGTGGTTAGCTTTGCAAGTGTATGTCATAAGATGAAGAACACCTGAAATCATGAGGAAGTAGACTACATAATAATCTTAGAATCACTGGCAGAAAGGGCAGCTGTGGAAAATACGTCTAGATAGAACATCTGGAACCTACAGTAGCTTATTTTAGAATTTTAAAAGCCAATATATTTTGAAAAAGAAGTAAAATCTTGTAAATTTCGAATGTTTCACAGCCTATATCCAAAAGCATTAACATTTCTGTGGCCAGCATTGGCTAAGTTTTAGGAAAAAAGCGTAGGGGTAACAACATTAAATTACTTTGTACGTACAATACCAAGATGACCAAGAAACCTACTCCAAATACATTTTCAGATATCGGTCAGCAGATAAATGGGTCGTCTGAATTTGCAGTGCTCCCATACTGAGATTTTGATTTCAACCAGTGTCCCTGAGAACTGCTCTGAGCAGGCTTGGTGAAGACAGAAGGACAAGTGCCACCAGGCCACCACCAGCACTGCATCACGTAGGCAGCCGGGCACATGCTCTAACTGCTGAGGACTGCTGTCTTCCTGCTTCCTACCCAAAACTGTTTCAGAATGAAAAAATCCTCCAGCTCTTTAGCTGATACTCGTATTTTTTCCATTTCTTACATTTTTCTTTTAAAACTCTTGTGCAATTTCATATTTATTATACATAGAAAGATACATTGTTAAGGAGATGAGTGAGTCTTGCTTCTTCAGAAATTCAGGTCAAAACCTTTTCGCTTTAAAGGTTTGAAAAAATACAGCAGAAGTGACACAGTTCATATTTAAGAAACTTATCATATAATAAAAAGAATTGTTATAATACAGATCTCAGCCAAGTGGCATTCAGATTTAGCAAAAAGATCAAAAAGAGTAAAATCCAAGCACCATGGATGTCAAAGGTAGAACTGCCAGAATATTCCGTGGAGCCAGGCACGCACCATTTCAATAATTTACCTATTCCTCAGCTATGGGATGCCAGTGCTTGGGGAAGTAAAATGGATCAGTAGCACACTGAGAACTACAGGGTAGCCCGGAGCTGTGCAGGAAGCCATCAGCAGTACACTAATTGGTATTGACAACAGATCAAAAAGTGAGAGCCACTGCTGGAGGAGGATCCATAAAAGATGCACAAGAAGTTCAAGGAGACTTGGAAGGTGGAGGCAACTGTGGCAAAACAAAACCATAAACAAAAATCTAACTGCAAGAGCAAAATCTGTTGAAGAGCACAAGAAATCAGTCAAGAAGGGAGAAGACGCACACGTAACTTACCAATCGCTACTGCTAGCTGCTCCAAGGATATCACCCAGTGAGTTCACCCAGAGCTCACCTGGGTTTATACATTACTTAGACACAGAAAACTTCACAGCTGTTTAAGGAAACTTTGCTTTTATATAATTTAAAGTGATCACTAGCAGCACAACAAAACACTGATGTCTCAATATTTCCAAGTTCTTTTGTTGAAGATGGTGTGATTACTATTATTTCTTTCAAAATATCCAGGAGACAAAAGTCCATGAATATGAGCAGCAAAACACACAGACTGAAGCTGAGTTTCCCACTAACTTCACTTGCTGATTTACAGCAGCAGATCTAGCATAGTACAAAAACCACATAATATGACCCACAGTTGCTATGGCCTTTTTTTTTTTATCCCTTGAACATCTTGCTGTCCTCTTTAAAGAATGTCAGCAAGAGTACACAGACATACACCATAAAAGCAGTATATCTTGCACAGGTCTAAATGCTTGGTCTGCCTGCTTCAGCATAGTCCTGACATGCTACATATATAGATATTCATCAAACCTCTACAGTGCAGGCTTTTTCAAGTTCTAGGTTTGACTGGGGTATAATTCATACATACAGCAGTGGCAAATTTTCTTACAAATTTCCTTATTCTACCAGCGATGGTTCAGTATCTCAAGCAGCATGACACTGAATTACGCAAGTAGTTTCTAAATTCTGCTCTTACTTATAATATGATAAATGTGTTCTCCCTCTTCCCCTCAACCACCACCCCTCCCACCCCACCCCCATCCCAAATTCTAGAATAAGAACTTCTATGCAAAAAAAAAATTACTCACATAAATGCCTTCTCTGCTTACCACAAGTCAGTATTTCCGTACATGACTAACTCCAGGGATTCTGATCTTACATATCAAGACTACCAAATCTTGACAGCTTTACAGTTGAAAGTTTTGTAGCTTCCTTTCTTCCAAATACTGTTATTTCATCATCTGATTTCTATTCACACGTATGTATACTTCAATCATTTATGTAAGTCTTCCCCAGGTAATAAAATCTACTGTATTCAACGAAATGTGTCAAAGACTATATTGGTTATTTAATTATTTCATTACCAAAAGGAACACCCTGTTACATTAAACTGCATCTTTACAAGTAAAGTAGCTTAACCAACATTATTTCCCTGGTGTTCCAATAGCCTATTCCTATCCTGCATACACAGTAAGGTACTTTTAATAGAAAGTCATCATTACATCACAGCAGTACTGTACCTCAGCCTGCCACACTTAAAACGCACAACTCTTTCTGTGCTTGTATGGCAAGTCAAGCTTTTTCATGACTGATGAAGACGGGAAAGGCCCCTCCCAAGCAGCAGTTTAAGATATGCTAAAGTGACCTCTCTTAAATGTTAATCAAGGAGGATTTCAAAAGATTTATTCACATTAAATATCATGGCATAACAAAGAAATGGCATAGGATAAAAACTACATTCATCATATGAGGAAAGGCTGAGAGAGCTGGGACTCTTTAGCCTGGAGAAGAGAAGGCTGAGGGGAGACCTTATTCTTGCTTAGAAGTGTCTAAAGGGTGGGTTGAAGGAGGATGGAGCCAGACTCTTTTCAGTGGTTCCCAGTGACAGGACGAGGGGCAACGGGCACAAGTTGGAACAGAGGAAGTTCCATTCAAACCTAAGGAAAAACTTCTTTACGGTGAGGGTGCCAGAGCACTGGAACAGGCTGCCCAGGGAGGTTGTGGAGTCCCCTTCTCTGGAGATTTTCAAGACCCGCCTGGATGCAGTCCTGAGTAATGTGCTGTAGGCATTCCTGCGTCAGCAGGGGAGTTGGACTAGATGATCTCTAGAGGTCCCTTCCAACTCTGAAAATTCTGTGATTCCATGATTCCGTGAATATTGGAAAACTACTGTTTCAGTACTGCCATAGCGTATTTACAAAGGAAAATTGTAGGGACAGTAAACACCACAACCCATCTGGTGTAGGATTTTGTACAGCCCTATGTGACTGCAAATCCTGACAAGCAGATCGTAAATCAAGCTCAGTTACAGGCTCTACACCTAACTCTCATCTTCTCTGAGCTGGAACAACTATCCAGTTACGTAACATTGTCTAAACTCCTTCTATTAGCAGAAATTAAAGCTACTTTGTGAAGCTCAAGAAACAGTCCAATTTCAGCTGTTCACTTAGTCATGCTGAGGAAACCCTGCCAGTAACCACATCTTATAAACACACACTTAAGACCAGATCAGGCAGCTTCAAAAGCTCCTAGGCAATCAGAAGCACTCAGTACGGGGATTTAAATGCAACATCTAAACGAACATCTAAATGTAAGGCTTTCTGATACTAAGTCCATCTACAAGCAGAAGTAAAACTTGAATCTATCCTAATAATGCCTTTTTCTCTGCCAGCTTTTCAAATGCAAGAAATACAATAGAACTTTCATTTTAAAATTTTTAATGTCAAAAATCTATTACAATAACATCAGAGATCCAGAAAGAGCGATTATCTACTGCTTACTGCTTGTATTAAGCCTTTGTCTTCCAAGAAAGTATTGACGGAAAGAGTATTTGCTACTAAAAACTGAAATTCTCATTCATTCATTGAAAAACTGTTAGGCCATATATCAGTAGATCACAGTTGTAATGAAATTGGAGTGCAGCTGTTGCACTCTCCTAAAACTGAAGGAAGAAAACTAGTTTATAAGCCCAAAACCTGGGAAACTGAATATGGACTGAATTTTCTTCTAGCTCCCACCTTCCATGTTTTCTACTTCTTAACTCTTCTGTGTAAGCTTACTGGCTTTTAATCTTTCTGCTTTTCTTTATTTCTTTTGCAAAGCTGTAAAGCCAAGCTATATTAGACAATTCATTGGTGCTTCTGAATTCCAAAGTTATCATTCAAAGACATGGCAAATAGCACTAAGGGGACACTAATAACTCACCTGGAAGACAGAAGAGAAATAAGTGCTAGAAAGGTTTTTTTGACCTCGCAAAAACTACTGTTTAGATGGCTATCAAAAGGGTTAGAAATCTAAGACCACTAAAAGCCAAAAGGCATCTGCCAAGTCATCAGACAGTCTACTGAGCTCAGGTCATAACTGACTGGCCTCCTTGGGAGCTACAGGAGTCATCCTGGAGAGCTTAAACATCTACATTATGCACTGCTCCCTTTAGAGGGACTGTTTCTGCAACTAACTATAGTAGCAGATCTCAGATATTGAAACTTAAGTAATTTGGACACTATTAAAAAATTGGGGGAGGAGATCAGAAGGGATATGGAAACAACTCATCTCCAATGTCTTAATATTGCAACCTCTTGAACTATAATTGCAGTGTTAAGCATTTGTCCTCTAGAACTGTGCCAACATCAGCAACTCCAAGCTAGCGGCAAAAAAAGTAAATTAAACAGAGTTATGTTTACATGTGTGCTAGAGAAAAAAAAAGGAAAAGCTGGGGTTTTGCCAAGTGGAAAATGACAAAATTAGTAGGGCAGAGATGGCATTCTGCTTTTACATTTCTAATAGGGTTACAGAATCACAGAATCACAGGGGTTGGAAGGGACCTCTGGAGATCATCTAGTCCAACCCCCCTGCCAGAGCAGGTTCACATACAGCAGGTTGCACAGGACAGCGTCCAGGCGGGTTTTGAATGTCTCCAGAGTCTGAGACTCCACCACCTCTCTGGGCAGCCTGTTCCAGTGCTCTGCCACCCTCAAAGTAAAGGAGTTCCTCCTCATGTTTAGATGGAACTTCCTATGGTCAAGTTTGTGCCTGTTACCTCTTGTCCTAAATAATAGGTTTGACAAACAATAGTGTATACAAACTTACAGTTGATAAAAAATATTCAGTGTTTCCTTTTTTTAGCCTCAAAAATAAAGAACTTGACCTGTTATTACTACCATTTTTACATTTTATTTATTTAGAAATTAATTCCTCTTTGGAAGGGTTTCCAGGTTTTTTTATTACAGTACAAGTTTCAAATCAGTTAATACTGCAAAGAAATACCTTGAGAAAGCATGGATTTGTATTTTTACATTAAATACAATATTGCTAATAATTTCAATTTTGTATTAGTTGCTTGTTCACATATTGTAAATTTTAAGCAGCAATGTTATCTGTACAGCTTTATGAACTGTCTCTCCTTTAAGGTATGCACTTGTATAAAATTAGTATTAATAGAACAAGAAAAAAGTGTTATACCATGCAAGAATTTTATAAAAGATAGTTTCTGCTAGTATAGCATGTAAGATTTTATATTATGGCACATTTATGTACACAAAATTATTGGATGACACATCCAGCTTTTGCTTGCAAATGAAGAATACTCTCAGCAAAGCCTGCTTTGGCCTATTCTGCTGAAAGGGTAAGAGAATGTAAAAGGAAACACTATAATTTTTAATGTAAATCCATGGCAAAAGTCAATGTATTATTAAATTAATTTAATACAGTTTCATGTAACACTTCATAGGCCCCTTACGATGAGCAACAGTTGTGGCACTGGATGTCATGCTTCACAGAAGGTCTGGTCTGTAAGTACCAAGCTCTAAAGCCTATGTAATCAGACCAAACCACAGATTTTTTACTTTTTTTTTTATTTACCATGAAAAAGCAACAACCAGGTAACATATTTTCACTAATACCCTGCAAAAACCTTCAGAATTTCTGCATATATTATGCTGTCTGCTCCTCATGGACTGTTAATTATTTTGAGTAGAATCAGGTGCAGTTGCCATTGCTAATTAAATTCTCCATCAATATTGCCACAAATGCTGTACCCTCACCTCTTTGCTTTCTCTCTTTTCTCCCTGCCTGAAACTATACCACCATGGATCCTCCCATTAAAGTACAGGGGTTCATGTCACAGCTCTTAGTATTTTCAATAAAGACTCAGGCAAATGAATAAGCTTTAGGTAACTGATAGAGCATGAACTTTGTCATCACTTTCTTGGACACAGACCCTAAATTCTACCCAAACACTGTTTCAGAGACCAAAGCAACCGCGCTGGATGTCATCTGAGGTGACTTCCACAAGTTTCCACAGAGAAAGTCACTCAAACAAGCAGAACTTGATGACATCTGAGCTTTTCACTCCTTTAGCTTGAAGACCTCGCTGTTGAGCTGCCTCTCTCAACAACTTCAGATCAAAAGGCAAAGCAACCTGTTCCATCTCCCTCCTTGGAAAGAGGACAGCAGCTGCTGAATGGCTGCTGATATCCTAACCAACGAATCTTTTAAGATGTAAAATAGTCACAAACAAAACCATGTTATTTGAATAGCATATAAGAGGAATGCAAACTATTCCTAAGCTAATTTACAAAGACAGGCTTTCCAAAGCATAAACCAAGTATTTTAACTACAACAAAATGCAGAAGAAAAAGTCATTTCCATGAGCTATGTAAAAATTCAGCCCATAAGAGCAGATGCAATGTCATGCTGTTAGATCAAGTGCAAAAAGGTGAATTACAGGATAGATGGAGAAGAAAGGAAGCCACTGAACTAATCGTGAAAAGATGTGATAGGTGTAAGATGAAAGGGAAAGCTTATGCTTCAAAGCACATGGCTTAGCCATTAAATAGCATTTACATCACAGGAACACAGAAGACCTGGGAGGGTATTCATAATCATAAAAAAAGTGAAACATCTCCTAACTCTCCTCCTTATTCCTAAATGCTGCAGGCCACAAATCTGTCAGATGTCACTGTCTGAGCCCCTTCTACACCTCTTATTACATTCCTGCAAACCCATCCACTCGGTCCTCTATGGCCAGAGCCCTCAGAGGGCAACTGAATCCATTTGGAGTAAAACTGAATACATGTCTTTGAGTAAGAGATAAAGAGAGAGATGATAGGAAATGCAAAGCAAACTATTTGTAGCTGCTGTATTGAAGTTCACAATAACTTGCAGGAAATAAGTTCACAGCTGAAGCTTGCACATGAACACCTAAAACCAGTCTCATGATTGAAAAACTCTTACTTGTACTACTGGTATTACTTGTGTGCATGCTCAGCATCACCTCTTTTCCCTGTTAGCATAAAAGAAAGTTAAACCATTAAATGGTCATCTTAAGAAGTTAATAAATCAAGGTTGCAAGACCACAGAGATTCTTTTAAACTGGCAGGGCTTATTTCAGCTGGTAAACTTGGGGGGGGAGGGGGGGGCAAAAATGTATTTTATTCTGCATCTTCACTACAGTGCTAATGAATTTCTCTCCAAATTTTATTCCAATTACGTACAGATTATTACTAACAAGACTATTTTTAAAAAGAAAAAAAAGAATTTATAAAACTGAAGGAAAAAGCAATCCAGAAAATTATTTAATTATTTATATGTAAATTTAACTCAATTTCCACAGAATCACTAACTTTTCTATTGGGAGTTAGGGTGGGTTTTTTTTTCCCCTCCTACAGACTTACTGATAATCTTTGCACACATTGAGACAGCCAACCCTGTCCATTCGTAGAAACAAGAAGTATGTTTCCACCTATTTCTTGCAACTTAGTGAGCAAGAAGCCTGAAGCCTCTGAAGCAACCAGTGACTAAAATCACCTGAGTGCCAGCCAACTCGCATCAAATCACTGCTAAAGCACATGGCTTCCTCTATGGAACTGTTGTAACTTACACTAAAAAATATTTTAGATTCCAAAAACTGTGTATTTTCTGTATATTTCAGAAACTAAAACAATATCTTAAAGCTTAAAGAGCCATATGCCTTCTGCCAAAACTGAACAGTGTTGCAAATGTCTCTTAGATATATAATCCTACTTGCTTACTTGTATTGAGATTATTCCTGGGGGCTTCACATTGATGTTTACACTGAAAGAAGTCTGCTGTGAGACAGGAGCACAGAGTTCCTTTCACAAATAACAAATACACAAAATAAGAACAGTTTCCACATTCAAACTAAAGCATTTCCAAGCATCTGCTTCAAACTGCAAAAACTTAGAATACATTTAAAACTTAAAACACATTGCTGAAGTCTGCAGAAGAGCTCAGTTGTGCCATGCCCGTTCATCTGTCTGTCCTACTGCACATGTACATGTGAGCCTTTGGCTGATGGAGGTCTGTTGGCATTTTCATCAAAACCCACAGACGAAGGTGTTTAGCACCAAGAGCACCAACCCACAGACCAAGGTATTTAGCACCATCTCTTCTACCTAAATCAAGGTGAGGAAGATCTCACTTGAGAAAGCTCGAGGCATCTGTGGAGCAGAGCAGTGGCCAAGAAAAGCAAAGGGAAAACCTCTGCACACCATAGCTAAAACATCTGTACGACAGTTGCCCACACTCCATACTTGATGAACATCCATAGTTTCACTGAAATCCAAATGGTGAAAGGCTATGGTGGAGTCCAAAACAAGTACCTGGAAAAAAACAATTTTCACAAGACATAATTTTTGTGGAATAAAAAGATGTCTTTGAAAAAAAACTTAAGGGCAAGCTGAATTATCTGGCTTCATCCAAGTTATTAAAAACATACAGGTTGTGCATTGCTTACCAGTGAAAGACTAATGTTCTATTTTGATGGGAAGTTGGATATATTATGAAGAATAGGTACAGGGAATACTGTCAGCAGAACTGTTTAAAGAACAGAATTCCTGCTCTATAAGAAATAAAATGGAACAATAAAGCATAGTTATTGTTGCTGTTCAGAATTTAAAATATATATATTTACATTTCCCATGCAAATACTTTTAGGTTTTTAAGCTCTTCTTTTTTTTCCAAGTCTTTTAATACATCCATTAACGTCTTCTCCTGTCTTTTAAGGTTCCTCCATTTTTTATAAATGAAGTTGACACTTGAAGCTCAATCTCCATGGGCTTCTGGCTCAGACACAGTGTCTAGTCCCCTGGTTCCCTATCAGTTATAAAAGACTGATGAGATCCTGCCCTCCAAATACAGCTGATTCACGAGCATGGGAGCTAGCTCGTGGTTGCCAGCTATGGATCCAGGCACCCAGACTTTAAGGTTGCATCTGTGCTAGTAAATTAAAAAGCATCTAGCAACAGTCTCTGGTACTGAGGCTAACTGGCACGGAGCAGCCCGCATCAATTCTGTTCAACTCTTCTACTGTCCAAAACAGGGTCACCGCATCCAAACTGCCTGGGGAGAGCAGGAGTTGGCTTGGCCATGGACAGAGCCATACCTAGCAACTGCCTGGGAGAGAGTAACTAGCACAGGCTAAAGCCAATGTGCCTGGCACCATTTTAGCATTTAACAGTGTAGTCAGTTGAGTTTCATATCAATCTTTAATTTGCTACTACAGATGAAGCAAAGGAGTCCAAGCTACAGTTGTAGCCCTGGACACCCAGCCTCTGTGCTCTCCAGGAAGAAACTACAAGAACAACTTCTGCTCTAACATTTTAACAGCACAAGTTCTTCCGTGTGACTGTTCTAAACCTTCTTGCCTCTGTGTTTCTAAATCACAGAACCACAGAAAAGTTGAGGTTGGAAGGGACCTCTGAAAATTGTCAAAGCACAGTCAACTAGAGCAGGTTGCTTGGGACTGTGCCTAGTCCTTTTCTGAATATCTCCAAGGATGGACACTCCGCAACCGCTCTGGGCAATCTGTGTTCAACCATCCTCACACTGGAAAGTCACCTTCTCATTCATCTTTGTGGTCCTTCGCTTCACACCAGGATGTCCTAGTACTCCACTCGAGATGTGTCCCACCAGGGCTGAGCAGAAGGAAAAGATCCCCTCCCTTGATTTGCTGGCAACACTTTTTTTAGCACAGCCCAGGAGACTGATGGCTGACAGGTTGTTCCTCCCCAGAGGCATTACTTGACATTTCCCGTTGTTGCACTTCATGACGTTCCTGTTAGCCTATTTCTCCAGCTTGTTGAAGTCCCTCTGGGTGGCAGCACAACCCTCTGGTGTACTGGCCACTCTTCCCAGTTTTCTGTCATCTGCAAACTTGCTCAGGGTGCACTGGTCCCAGTATCATCTCCTGGAGTACACCACTAGCGACTGGCCACCAGCAGGACTTTGTGTCATTGATCACAAACCTCTGAGCCTGGCAGTTCAGTCAGCTTTCAGTCCATCTCAATGTCCATTTATCTAGCCCATACTTCATCACTTTCTCTATGATGATGTTATGGGAGATTGTCAAAAGCCATACTAAAGTTGAGATAAACATGCACACACAGCCACAAAGTTGAATAAGAAATCTCTCTATAAAACTAATCTTCCTTACAGAATGGAAACCATCAACATTGAAATACTTTAGAACAAGATTTCCAAATTAATCCATTTTTTTTTCTTTTTTTTTTTTTCCTTAGGGGCTAACTTTTCCAAGAATCAGGGAAGGTAATATTTTTCTTTTTTCACCCTCATTGACTGGCATACTCTTATGGGAATGGTAGACAAATTCCTCTTTCTTCTTAACTTAAAATTAAGAATAAATCAGGAATTCCCTTCTGTGTAATCCCTGTTTCATTGTCCATTGCCATTTTTTGAAAACCCCAAATAATCCATAACTTCATTTGAGGGACAGAATAGCGACTCATTCTCACGGTTTCCATCTGCTTATACAAATGTTTATGGTTCGATTTCACGTGCATGATGATGATACAATGCACTTAAGGGCTATCAGACTACACAATTTACTCATATAAACAACAGATAAAATGGCAGAGATTACAATAATAATTATGTGCTTTTCAGAGACAACTATAGGTACCTACCCTCCTATTCACAACTCCTGGGCTTTCTGAGATGCTGCCACCTTTGTTCTCTGATGCCAGGATAAAAAACCTGAAAATAGGGTTCCAAACCCTATCTTTCCATTAATGGTTTAAATGAGAAAGAAAAAGACACATAAATTTAATATTGAAACAGTCAAATTTTGTTATGGTTGCTAGTTTCTTGTCACTACTATGCCTTAATGGTAAATTTCCCGCTGTTGAGAACTCTCATACACAAATCATGTAGGTTTTTTTCTCCTCAAAGCTAACAATTGCCAAGTAAGGTAAATGAGGAAAACACAAACTGCAAATTCTCATAATCAAAGTAAACCCGGTAGTGGGATGAAGGCAAAATTTTTCCAATGGTCAGCACTGCAGCTGGCCAGGGAAACACAACTCAAACTCACTCAGTGCCTTTCACTGCTTGTCCCTTTCTTCTGTTATTGGCCTCTTCTCAAATCTCTACCCTTAAAATTCTGCCTATTGCTTCTTGGCTGAAAGTGTTGGGAAGGAAGCAACAAATGAACAAGGACTCTGACACGCCAGAAAAGGGTTCTGTTTCCAACAATAATTCTTGCAAAAAGGGACAGCAGTACAGCTAAGCATGTGTACAATTCTCTCTATGTGGTGCTGCATACAGCGATAGCCTTGCATATGTCCCACCATAGGTTACTCCACCACCAGCCTGACAACAGATGGAGGCAGAAAGAGACATACCACGGTGGCATACTGATCACTACTAGAGAAGAAGGCTCAACCATCTGCCTCCCGCTACTTGCATGACAATGCAAGCTCAGTTTAAAACACCCTTGTTTTGTCAGAGAGCCTTAGCCCTCTGCTCATACCCTGCGTGGGGCAACACAGCTTCTCTTTACACAGGAGGACGCCTGGGGCTGTATTAACAGGAACACAGCTAGTAGACTGAGGGAAGCAATTATCCCCCTCTGCCTAGCACTGATTAGACCACATCTACAATACTGCATCCAGCACTGGGCTTCCAATACCAGAAAGATCAATAAACTGGAGTGAGCGCAACAACGGCTACCAAGATGGTCAGGTGGCTGACCACTTGCCCGGTGAGAACAGGCTAAGGAAACAGGGCTTGTTCAGCCTGGGGAAGAGATGGTTTTGAAGGGCCCTAACAGCAGCCTTCCAACACTTGCAAGGAGTAGAACTCCTGCAAGGAGTATCAAGAATAGCGAGCCAGGATCTTCATTCACAGTGGTGCCTTGTGGAAACACAGTAGACAATATGCATAAATTGAAACAAGAGAGGTTCAGACTGGATATAAGAAGAAACTCTTCCACCATAAGGACAGTCAAGTAATGGAAAAGACTATCCAAAGAGGTTACACAGGCTCCATCCTTGGATGTTTTCAAGACTTGACTGGTCACCGCTGACTCTACTTCAAGCAGGACCTCCTGAGGTCCCTTCAGTCTGAATTATCATATGATCCTATGATGACTTCCATTTACATTTGTAAGGATCTATACAGATATCTATACAGGTATTTTTTGAACAGGAGTGGCTCTTATGTTGTGGATAGTGGGGTCTTACTTCCCTCTTGAACTAAGCGGAGAATGTGCACCTGCTAGCACTGTACCCCAGCACACTGGAAAAGGAAATATATATCAGAATAGGAAATGTACTCTGTCTCTGCAGTAGCCATCAGCAGGGTTTTCCCTGAGTTTTATCAAAGATGGGCATGCAGCATCAGGCTGAGCATAAAGAAGAGGGTGCAGAAGTTAGGAGGTGCCAACATCCCAGCTGTCTTGTGACTTCATTTGTGAGGTGAGCAGTGAGAATTTATTCATGTATGTATTTATACATGAAGCACATGTATAAGCATGTGTTTCAACCCTCCCAGGTGGAGTGAAGTTGGACAAAATAGATTTTGTGTAATGAAAAACAAGCTCAGTAAATGTGCTACAGAGTACTCGTGCATTCATGTCCCAGCTCAGTAGCCCTCAGCAGAATCTTGTCAGAGCACAGAGATGGGCTGATAAAAACTTGGACTGAGCACAGAACAGGGCATAAGGGAAAAAATTTACAAGGTCCTTTGCAAAGTAAAGGCCATTTTCTCAGTTTTCCCAGGCTACAGTAACTAAGTATTCTCACATGTCACCATTACCCTGATACTGAATAACCTACCCTGTCCTTGTCTGTAGCACATTCCTAATGCTGCTGCGTTACACACATGCACACACACCTACTACAAAATACTCCACTGAGATCCCCACCAGTCCAAAAGCACTCAAGCCACAATTGCCTTTGAAGGAAGAAAAGGTGACCCAGGCTAAGAAGCAGCTGGTCCTGATCCACACGAGCAGCAGGGGCTCTCACTAGAACAGAAAGAAAGTGCACAACTGGCTCAGCAGATGAAAGTGGACTGTCTGCTGTATGTGACTGCAACACAGTCCCAAGTAGCTCCAAGAAACACTTCAATGTGAACACAGTATAGTTTCCCACGGCTTTGCATCCCACTAACAGTTGAACTTGGCTTAAGGAAAGGACATCCTGTTAAGACTTCTCAGTGCAAGTCTCCCTTGTAGATAACTGCCTCAGGAAAGACCTCATGGTTCCAAAGTCTGACAACCTAAACCATCAGATATCTGCACAGCACCTTACTTATTCCCTGTGACATGCACTCAAGGTGCCACCAAAGGGCAAAATATTGGCAATAAGCAATAATTCAAAGACTAAGATGGTTAGCAGTTAAAACAATTAGCTATTTAATTGAAAGGCTTCTTCAGTTATACTCTGCGTTGAATGTGGATCATAGAACTCATAATTAAAAGAGAAAATTTTCATAGCTTTGTATTTATTGACCTCTGCTGAGACAGAAAATAGTGACACAGCAGAAATTAAAACAAAGCACTACTTTCAAATGTAAAACCTGTATATGCAGCCAGAACAGCAAATGCAAAATTATCTCCTGTCTTTGGTCAATGTTGTAACTTTAAGTTCCACCAATTACTTTTCTTTTTATTTTTCCAATGATTCTTAGAGCATGGACCCAGTTAATGGGTGCAACTCAGAGATGCACGCTCTTGCCAAACATGACCTAATCCGTATTAGTCTTAAATAAAAGTTTTGAGTTAAAGCAGTTTCGTGTTTTCCCATTTCCTTTCATTTGAGCTGATCAGTTCAATTTGAGCTTTGTCTGTTTTTAAAAGACAGATTTCACATAAATTAGAAAACTAACCATCTGAACTGAGAGCATGCAAGGAAATATGGATGGGGCAAAAGGCTAGCACTGTGATAAAGTACACAGTTGTATCTTAGGGGAGAAAAAAAAAGGGAGGGGGGAGAAGCTAAAAGGAGGGTCTCAAAAAATAGTGTTTCCACACTCAGGGAAGTGGAGGTCAGTGGCTGGAGAACAGGGCATAAACTATTTTCTTTCCTGCCAATGCGCTATTAAGTGACACAGTAATAGAAATAGATGGAAAACGGGTCAAGAAAGCTGGAAGAACAGAAACTCCACATTGCTACCTCTGTCCAGAAGAAAAGAGGACAGGATGGTCTTTTAGAAACACATAACATGAAACCCAAGCAAAGTACAAGCAAGTCTCCCATGCTTTCTATCCACAATCTGCCCTGAAATGTCAAGAAATCTGAACATGACCATCTATCTCTGTCACTGGGAAAGAGAACACACTTTACAGATCAATGGGAGCCAGTCCCTGATTTATGGATCTCATATCCCTCGTAATACTTCTCATGAACATAATGAATCCATATGGTGTCCAAGTGTTACATTTTGTGTTTGATTTAGCTGAAATATATTTAAAACAAACAAAACCAGACCCAAGATGTTCCTATGCAATTGGAGGGTTCCCCATTGACTCCTCCTTAGCTAAGCCTCAGGAATGTAGAGTGCCCTTTATACTTCAAGTGCATTAAATCAGATCTAAAGAACTTCCCATTTAGAAGATAACATAGAAACAAGATGCATTTTATTCAAAGATTCTCAGAAAAATCCTGCACAGAATTGCAAACCTGCTCTATCTGGACTTTTCAGTGACACATATCCTGAGCAAGGTGACCATTCACTGCTCTGTAAAGGCTTTACTACCATTTTTAATGGTTTTTTTTTAACCATAGTTCACAGCTCTGAGTAAAGAGCCTCACTTCTGCAGGTGGACAATAGCAAACCCGCAAAATCCAGCGGCAAGGAAAGGCAATGTTACCAGCAGCACACAAACAGTGCTGCCACAGAACTCTGTAACAAAAAAGAAAAATAAAGTGGGAAAGAAAATAAAGTAGGCAGAGGCAGCCAGAGGTCAAGAAAATAAAATATATGTACACACACATATACACCACATACACAGTTTTGTAAATATGAAGTGACAAAAGAAAAAAAGATACAAAAGAGCAAATTAGTGAGGGGAAAAAAGGAGTCAGAAGCAACAAAAAGTGACATTTTATTGCGGTTCAGGGAAAATGACTCAGCATTCTGTGGGCCTACCATTGAGAGCCTGCTAAACTTTAAAAATCTCTCGAGATATCGATTAGGTTAGAAATCACAACTACAGCAACTGCATAGCAGGGAAAATTACTCCCTCACGACTGCAATCAGAAAGATTTGCAGGGAAGGAAACACGGAGGAGGGCACGATCATCATCTTTAATAAACACCAGCGCTGAAGCAGTAGCTAGAAGAAAGTGTGTCATTGTCAGCACATGACTGTTGCCTGAGCACAAAAAGAAAAGAGAAAAGGAAAGGGAGAAAACTGTATTAAGTAAAATTGTCAAAAGCTGATCTTCAGACGATCGCATAATGGAGAGCCAGAGTATGGAAAATAGTTACTGACTAGTAATTCACTGGGCAGCAGCTACACAGAAAGAGAGTAAATTAATATAAAGAGTTTTTTTGTTTTGGCTGGTAGGGGTTTTTTGTTTGTTTGTTTGTTTTAATTTTAGATTATTGCTTTGGTGATAACCGATTATTCTCTTTAAAAGGCGTGAACCCAATTGCAAATACAGTGATGTTCTGCCCCCGCAGTAAAGAGTAACTGTCAGTTTGTCGCGGAGCCGAAGGGTGGGCTCTTTCCTCTCCAGAGACGGCATCATGTAATGGGTTCTTAGTTTACTGTCCAGACATCACTATATGGAATAAATCACTAACACTTTTTAAGGTCAATGAAAAGAAACAACAATTTACATTGCTATAGCCTACAGCCAACAGCTATATAAAGTAATGTTTTGCCAACAGATCCCCAATGCTGATATCTAAAACAATCACCAATAGCTGTGTGTTTGAATAAGGAGCACCCTAGAGCATATGCATTGCTTATGCTTTCTTCAGCAAAAGCTTAACAGGTTTTGGTGATGGGACCTGTGATAAATTGATTCGCTCAAGGGATGGTCTGCAGCCTCCAGTCAAACAGGCAGTGTCCAGGCCAGCCTGGAAGTTGGTATGCTGCCTCTTGCTATGTGAACCACAGTAAAATCACCAATGGGGCATTAGCTAAAATGAACAAACCTGAACAAATTACACAAACGCCTCAGTAAAAATGTATGAGTCTCTCTGTCTTAGTTAAATGGCACCAATGCACATTTTTGGTTTTGGAGACAGTTCCGCCCTGGGTCTTCAATACAGCCTCAAGATTGTAGCTATTCTCTACCAAAAAACATCACATGCATTTCTGAAACTCCTTACCAATTTCACTGTCATACTTGGCAAAGGCTTAAAAACACACAAGTGCTGAGAAAATGAAAGTTAACACAGAATTTTCTTCACCCAGTGAAGTACACAGGTATATGGGATTTTTTTATTTTTTATTTTTTTATTTTGTTTCTTTCTTTGTGCTCTCTAACCAAAAACCTGACACTGGGTCAAGTTTCATTGAACAACTGAACAATTTTCTGGTGACAGCTGAGCTATGTCCAGTAGGGTTTTCCCTTCCAATAGCATTTTCAAGGCCCAAGTGTATCTCCTGCATGGTAACCTGAGCATCACTAATGGTACAGTAAGTTGTATCAGTGGACTACAACAGGAAGAGATAGGTTAGTTGTAAGGTGATAGGAATCAGGCTTTCCTCCAAAAAGGAACTAACAGACTGCAATCAATTTGTCACAGTCAGGGTGGAATTTAAATCAGCTATCTCATTTAAGTAAACACAAGGCTGCCTCTACACATCAATGGAGAAAGACAGGCACTTCCAAAGGGTGACCCATCACATTCTGTAAGAGCTGAGACACTGTATATAAAAAAAGATTCAGCAATGACCTTTGGAAACAGCCTATGCAAGACAAGGTGAAGAAAAGCCACAACCCATCACCTCTCCATGGAACCTCTTGGAAGGGGATGACTCACACCAGCCAAAGGATACCACCTGGCTTTTTGAGAACTTCTCAGCAGATCAACAGTACACTCTGAGACTCCTGTCTATTGCCACAGCACTGCAAGGACCATTCAGTTTCCTCTCCCACTGTCATCATGCCATCATTTATCCTATGTGACCTCTCTGCATGTACTTCTTTCCTCATTAAAGCCTGGAACTGAGAGTATTGAAGATGCTGGGAGGTACTATGAGCCCTTGGAAAAGTATTACTTTATGGACAGAAATGGACATTTAATTAATGAGATAACCGTTGAGAGCAGAGTAAATAACTGTACTGGTAAAAGAAACCTCAAACTACTCTCACCCAGATTTTCACTACTGTGTTGGAGACACAGAAAAATACTGTTGAGAAAGAGTAGATGTAATCATCCTTTACCATTTTCAGCATTTCCACATGTATATAGATTATTAAAGTATAGCAAGATGGAGGAGTTCCCCCAGTCTCAGCCAACTTGAGAGTCCTCTGTTCCTAGGCACTAATGATATTTATATTTCACATGTGAAAAATATAGTAAAAGCTAAAAAATAGTTATGTCTTCAGTTCACTTGGTGATTTTTGTTTCAAGTGTGACATTAAACTTTGGAGCACTGCTGTTAAATGGAAACATTTAAAAAAATATTATAAAGTTAAAAATTTCTTTTTATAGCTCTTGACAGTCTAACTGCAGAGGTATTGCACACAAAGTAAGTGGAAATATTACTGTGATCTGAGGGGTGATATTTTAAAGTTGACTAATCTTGATTATATAAAAAGCTAGTGTGTTCCATAACCTTCTCACGACAGACAAAGACACATCAAATCAAAAATTCCCAAGAAGGCACTAAATCAAGCACACATTCCTAGAATCAACTATTAGGTAACTGGGGAAACGCACTGGGTCTCAATTCATGTTTTTTAGCACAACAAACACTTCAGAGTTCATGTGTAAATAATACAAATATTGGCAAGGTAGTATAAAACTGATATTCTCTGCTCAGGTTTCTACATCAAGGAGAAAAAGCAAGCAAGATACTTGCTGCAACAAGCTATTACTGACCTTGCCCAGTAACAGGGGAAGGAGTTGAAGTCAATAGCAATCTAGCACAAGTGGCCTTGGGAAGCCCATCAGTTACTGAACTGAATAACTAATCAGTCCTGACACTCCTTCCTAAGCAATAATGATCGGATCTTATCACGTATCCTTGCTTTTTACCAAGGAATGCTGCTGCACAATATTATTTTGGTTGCAATATAGCATATGTTGCCCAATTTGGAAAAATCTATACCACTTCCCATACAGGGGAAATTACAATCTCCATCAGCAAGACAGCATCAAAGGTCTACTGTATGTGTAACAACATATTTGTTTCCTTTCTTGTATCAAAGAATTCAGGTTTTAAAAGGAAAAAAACCCTACATTTATATAGACATTTTTAATAAATCAAAAGACTAATCACTGTTTAATCTTCTGTCACACTTCTGGCAAAAGTTTTGAAAGACATTTTTTTCTTGAATACCAAATATAAGTGACTACAGAGCTATTCTTTAAAAAAAATACTACAAAGAAACTTTTCAGGATTATGATTGCTTCCTATACAGAGAATTACAGAAGCCTTATCATGCATTTCATATAGTATCTTACTGCTTTTTGAAGCACTTCAGTTAATTTCAATGGGTTTTTTCCAATAAACCCTTTTTCTCTTGACTGCAAGTCTGGTAAAGAAAGGAACAGGGACCACCAATTTATGACAATTTCTCTCATATTCCCAGAGTCAGGTCACAGAAAAATGAATCTGGTTGGGTTGCTGGGGCTTTTTTCATTATTTTATTCTTCTTCCAACATGCAGAATAGCCACAGAGTCTCAGCTCATGGGCTGAAAAGCCCTACCATGTTGCCCTGCAATCATGCAACACACTTGAAATTTAAAACCAACTGAAACTCATCTACTTTTAGGTTCATAGTACCTCCACAATCATCACACACTTTATAATAAATTTTTCACACCAGCAAAATTTCTTTTTTAGCATTGGGTTGTTTGATGGTCACTATAGTTTCAGTTCCATTTTTATGGCTGAAGCCTGTAATTTTTTAACTGGTTTCTCCAGTTGGAAATGCATTATTATATCCACAGAATTTCACTAGTTCTTTCTATTTTTCACACCCTCTATCAAAAACCAAAGAATCAAATGTTGTGACTGAAACTGTCCATTATGTTCTAGCTGTGGAAGCAACTGTGGGAGTATTTTTCTAATCTGTTTATGAGAAGACCTAATGAGAGTGCAGCCTAGAGTGGGAGCACATTTTCCCCAAAGATTTTAGGTCATAATCAACAACAAGCAATCAAATCATCATTGATTGCCCAATCTTGCAATCACCTAGACTTTGTAACATCTGATTTTGCTTTTGGAACCATCTCCTTATTTTTTCCCACCTCACCCTCTAACCACACTATGGATGCTCCATCCAGGAGTTTCTCCCCAGGCAGCTTCCACTGTCTTGTGGCAATTCAACAACACGCCATCTTTGGCTCCTTCCCCCCCCACCCCCCCTCTTCACAACTTGCATTTGCAAGCAAATTTCCATTCTGCCTAAAACTTCCAGCTGTGACTTTGCTGTCAGGACCTATCCCCTCAGGCAGCGGGTTCATCTAACTAGATTCTCCTAATCAAACACAGACATCTACAGTATACATGTCTACATCTGAGGGTAGGCATCTAGACTCCATTAATAGTTAATAGAGAGGCACTTCTGGATACCTAATATAGATCGGAAGAGTCATGTCTTAGAAGGGACTAGTCCTCTCCATTGATTACAAACAGATTTCAGGTGATACTGATTCCTACAATGTAAAAGTTCAGTTTACTGTCTAAGCTCTACTTCTCTTAACACCTCTTTGGAAATAGCCTGCTGTCCATCTCAGACACACATTATTCAACTCCTAGCCTCCTTATTACTATTTTTCTGCTTCCACTATTTCTCATACCTACCTACCGTTTCTCATTTTATACTTACAATATTTAAAATATACCTATAATACCTTTGGATAAAGCTACTAAAACCAACTATGACAGAGACTTTTTTTTTTAAATGAAGTTTTTGTTCCACCATAATCCAATGCATTGTTGCAACTCAGCATTAAAAAACGTATTTTCAAAGTTCTGTGCGTACACCAGATACATACATTTGGACATACTGATTTTCTTAAAAAATACAATACCCACCCTACATATTCTTTCTGCATGTCTTTAGGTAGCTAATTGGAAATAAGGTATTGTTCATAATAATACACTAACTGTGTTTTTATATCCTCTAAGCAAAAAGCAGTGACCTAGTAGTCAGAAGGCCCTAAACGGAAGATGTCTTTTGATTTATGGTGTTTTCTTCCAGATAAGATGGAAAACTGCATTTGTGTATACCTGTGCTGGTTTTGGCTATGATAGAGTTAATTTTCTTACTAGCAGCTGGTATAGTGCTGTGTTTTGGATTTAGGATGAGAATAATGTTGATAACACACTAATATTTTAGTTGTTGCTAAGCAGTCAAGGACTTTCCAGCTTCTCATAATGGCCTGCCAACAAGAAGGCGAGAGGCACCCAAGAAGCTGGGAGGCGACACAGCCAGGACAGCTGACCCCAACTTGCCAAAGGGATATGCTATACCATATGATGTCATGCTCAGCATAGAAAGCTAGGGGAAGAAGAAGGAACGGGGGGACATTCGGAGTAATGGCGTTTGTCTTCCCAAGTAACCATGACGCATGATGGAGGCCTGCTTTCCTGGAGATGGCTGAACACCTGCCTGCCGATGGGAAGCAGTGAATGAATTCCTTGGTTTGCTTTGCTTGCATGTGCAGCTTTTACTTTACTTATTAAACTGTCTTTATCTCAACCCACGAGTTTTCTCACTTTTACTCTTCTGATTCTCTCCTCCATCCCACTGTGGGGGGAGCGAGTGGCTGTGTGGTGCTTAGCTGCGGCTGGGGTTAAACCACAATACCTTATTTTGCAAGTACGCTTTAAAAACAATAAAACAAAAAACCTCTACTTGAAATAGATTACAATAATAAAAAAAAAAAAAAGAAATCCACCAGATTGAAGTATACTAATTAAAGCAGGCTTGAGAAATAACATTAGCTCTTGAAAATAATTCCATTCTCATTTAGCTATGAAAAGAATTCAGGAGGTTTTGCCTACTTGTTTTGCTTGCTGGTTTTATACATGATTTCAACTCCTAAAATAAACTTGAAAGACAGGCAAAAAAATACCATTCTGGTACTAACAGAGTAGTAGGAACATAATTTTTAATAAGGAAAAAAATATAAGCACTCTGCTCAATCAACAACAGTAAGACATATTCATCATACTCTAATATCAGACTAGCCCAGTGCTTTGGAAGGGGAAGAAACTCACAGCAGAAAAAGAAGTGCTGGCATAAAATCTGTACCTGCAAGTCAATATCTGTCATTTCTCAACCACAAATTTCTCTTCAGCATTTCTTGAGTTCAGAGTCTTCCTCCACATTAATCAATTTGTTCATTCTCTTACTTCTGTAGTAAGAGTACTATTCATATGTATGCGTATGTAGTATACATACAGTAGTATGTTATCTTTTGGTATCTTTTGACCATCTTTTGAATGGTCTCAAGCAAGAAAGGAAAAAAAATATGCAAGAAAGAACATGGAGGAAGGAAAACCCAAACAAATGGTTAAATTTCCCTTTCATGTCAGGTTATCTGTATTGCAGTAAAATATAAAATAGACATTTGAAAAATTAAATCCTGCAAGGGAGAGAGATCATTAAAAATATTCTCTAGGTAATTTTTTTAATTCTTAGTAAAGCACTGTTTCTTTTCAAAAGGATTATAGTGCAAATCTCACTTTGATAAGCAGTACAGTCACTAGCTTTCTTCAATACGAAAATAGAGCATCCTAAAACATGGGCTTTGAAGAAAGCTCGACATCACCTGGTCCATCCCTTGCTTCAGAACTGCAGTATGACCATCCAGATTGTTTCTGACAAACAACTCTTCTTAAAATCCTCCAGGCACAGAGACTCCATGGCATCCCTCACCACCACCACCCCCCACAACCTATTCCAGTGCACAGATACAGGGTTACATTATATTACCATCTAAACAAAACAGACACGGAAAACAGATTATCCCCCTCCTCTTCCTTGTGCAGCTGTAGCAAGGGTGGGTTGAGAGGGCATTCCTTAAATTGTGAGAAGTAAAAGATGCAGTGGAAATACCTCAGGTTGTCCTCCTGCACCTGAGCAGGTTCCTACCTCTGAGCCTTTGTCTGGTGCAACCTGAATAGCAGGATGCAGTGTCTAAGAGATGGCAGGGTGGGTGACAGGCCAGAGTGACTGGGCACCCTGAGCTCCAGGAATGGTCTAGAGGGATGGGGGAGAAGGCAGCGTAGGTGCAGCCATGGGACCTGACAATTATATGGGTGAGAGCAGGCTGCTTTCCTTGCCAAAGAAGAGTCTCCGCAACACAGGTGTTGTGAGATCTTGCAGCCAACTGAGAGTGAGGGGGAAAACTCAGAGGGGACTACTCCTTGCGCCAAACCGTGCTGACATTCTGCTGCATGGGGTTTTTCTGTGCTTCTGAAGCTAACATTTTAAGATTAAATACTGTTGCCCTGCTGAAAAATGCTCATTTTCCACAAGATACATGAATTTATGCGAGAGAGCAATAACTTACAATGCACCCGATCATTACTACCTCTAAACTGAAAGATTCCAAGAGCAAAACTTGGCCACAAGAATTATCATCGATACAACTACTCACTGCCTCAAACAGCAAGGATAAACTGCAATACAATATAATGCTCTATAATGCAGTATATAATAAATGCAGCATTAGATCCTGGTATTAGTGTAACTCTTCCAAGCACTGCATGATAATGTTTAAATTTAATTTTATTGCTCTCCTGTGCAAAGTGCTGGACAAGCATTAAATTAACATTTGTGGAGAAGATCATCTATTAAATACAACTCTGGAAAGCATTAGAAACTATTCAGTGTCTCCCTTGCAGAACTGCTATGATAGCCATCCCTTAGAAGAACAAAAGGTAGAAATCACACAGCTCCAGAGAGTTTGACTTTTGAACTGGGCACCAGCTTACTTGCTCCCTGAGTTTCTTCCTAAGTTCCACCAAAGCACAGGCTCCAAAATATTTTTGCTTTGTCAGCATTTCCAGAAATCTATGCAGAGGCTTTCCAAAGCACAAGGTGAAGATACATCCCAGTTAACGGTGCTCAAAGCTCATGTGAACTTCAGTGATGTAACCACCCAGGTGAATGAGAAAAGGCTCTTCTTCCAGCATTCAGCTATGATTCTCTCCTGTTGAGAGTTTGTGAAAATGAGTGTGAATTGGAGGTGAGTCTTTTTTTTTTTTTTTAATACCTTCCAAGATAACACAGAGATCAGTATTTTCGGGGGGGGGGGGGGGTTTTTCTTTGGTT
>VFFE01007767.1:713702-750540 GCA_008921705.1 Burhinus oedicnemus
TGTTTTTTGGGGGGGGGGGGGGAGTTTTTCCTTGCTGAGCAAAGCCTTCATCTTCCAGAATGTGTATTATGCCCTTTTATCTTCAAAATTCATTAAAAAACACGTGTGCCTTTATCCAGACAATAACCTAGGAGATGTCAGTGCCAACCTGTATACCCTGTCATCAACTGCTGTTACTGTTAATACTATTACTGAATTATTCTTTTTAAATACCTGTGGCTGAGGGACACAATTATTTAGGTGCAGGTTGAATGTCCAAGAAAATTCGCCTAAAACCCATCACAGTTAGAACACAAAGTGACTGTATTTGGAAGGGTAAACCTGGCAACTAGCTAGCGGGAAGGCTGTACCCTTACTTCTTTTCCACTGGTGTTGTCTAGCCCACAACTATAGCCTGGCAGTTTCTTGTGACACCTGCTATATAAAGTATATATAGCATTGTCCTGTAAAGTAGTGGGTTGGTTTGGTTGGGTTTTTTCAGTTCTAGTTCAATGAGTGTCCTTTTTGCCTTCCTCCCAAACAAGGATGTATTCATACTGATATAAGCTTCAAGTACACTTTATCTCTTGTTTAGGTGACCACAAGCAGAATGAGGGCAACACTTAATTTCTTTCCACAACTTCCTGGGTTTGTTCCCAATGCCAGTCTAAGTTTTGACCTTACTTTTAAGTCATTAATGGATTAGATCCTACTTACGTTAGGCCATGTCTCCACAAGCAAGCACAATACAGATTAAAAAGAAATAGAGAATAAGTGAGAGTCAGAAGCAGCACATTCATGCAAAGGGATTCTTTCAGTGAGCGGACTTTCAGAGCAACATTGCCTGCGCTCAACTCTCATCACCTCCAACACACACTGGATCTGTTTCCCATATGGGAGAAAAACCCTAGGATTCCCCTTCAAAATTAGTAAAGTTTTGTATAGCCCTGAAATGGAAACTAGTATCCATAATGCACACAAGAAATTTCACAGTTACAGCCTGTTTTTTACAGAAGTCCTTCTGCTGCTAAGGTAACTGACTCAAACACGAGCCATAAGATAGCGCCGATTCCTGTATTTTGGCAAACCTCAGTGTTTTGGTGTCATACACGTTCTTGCTTTCACACGCAGTGGGTAAATTGTACACATTTCACATTATCGTGCTATCCTGCTTTGTGTCACTAGTAATGAATAGCCACACAGGTTAAAAAAAAAAAAAGGTGAAGAGTTGCCTGTTACTAAACAAATGAACCACTGGAAGGGAAAAACAACTCGACTCAACTCAGCAGGCTCAAGAGCAGTTGGCATCAACCACAGTATCAGTATGTCAAAGTCCCAGCTGGGACCCTACCTCCATGTCCTCCTTTATCTCAGCCTGTGTACAGGGGATATGGCAGGCGCTCACCTCCTCCCTCCCCCCGATCACCCCCCAGTCAAAACCAGAGCCCTTCATTCTGCCACATGGCAAAGCACATCCGCCACCACAAACCTTGGGCTTCACAACCAACTGCTCCTGCCCTCGTGCCCACTGCCGTCTGGGTGTTGAGAAGAAGAGGTGGAAAGCCGGGACCATGGGGCTGCTCATGGGAGCTGCCGTGGCACTGCCCCATGGTGTGGGAGGGAACCTCGCTCCAGCCGCCGCCACACCACAACAATTTTAAGTAGTTCACTTACCACCAGTAGGATATACACTTCAGTATGGGGACTGTTGGCCTAAACAAAACTGAAGTACTTTTTTTAGCAGACACTTCTGTGTCCATTATACGATGGCCTTTCATGAAAATGTCATTATCCAGTGGGGTTTTTTTACTAACACATTAGTTTAAAAAAAACCCAGAAACTTGTCATTACCATTTTAAGCTTTCCATAGACTCAAGCTGCTCTGACTTGACTCTGACAAGTATTTAGACACATGCAAAATTATAAAAATTTTAATTAAAAAATTCAATATTTTTGTTTGACAGATCTGCGCCTATTTCCCCTCTCAGTCATCTTAACAAATCTCATGGATATCAGTCTTCCTGCTTCACAAAAAAAAAGACTGTACTTTGCCATCAAAGGCAAGTACTATGCATAAATTGTTTGGTTTTTTAAACAAAGAAAAGGCTAGGTTGGCTTTTATTCAGTTCAATTATTATTATTATTATCTGGTTATAACGTATAGGAAACAATGGTGCCTGGGTAGCTGACAGGATCCTGGCCTTAGGTCTGCAGTTCTTAAAGCTCCGTATAGTGTACTGTAACGAAGGCCAATTTTGATACCAGAAGCTAGAGGGACATCAAAAACCAATTTATGCTTTCAGGTTTTTAGGACTGAAATTTCATATATCCAGAACAGGAGTACTCTGAGAATTTATGTTAAACAAAATCATCTCCAAGTTTACTGCTGTTCTAAAAGATCTGAGCATTACTGGGGTTTCTCATACCAGTGATGTGACTCCATGTCACATTTCAAGGAGTCCTTTGCCCTTGCAGGAAGAATTGTGGCTTCACCGAGTGTCTAAAAACTGCAGCACAACAGGCCAGTTGCGCAGCCACAAGGGAACTCTCCTTACTCAGCACAAAGCATTTCATGATCATGAAACCCACCACCCAAGTGGCTTTCGCTGGTCCTGTTCTTTTAAAATATGCACCAGTCTCCCAGGTAGTGTTTTAAACAGTTTCTAAATAAAAATACTTTGACACTAGCCTAACGGGCAGCTTTCACCTCAAAAAGCTGAAGAGTTCCATGTTGCAGATACAATGCATCTTTGCCAACACTTTTTTCATAGATAATTCAAGTTTTGGGCAGCAGGTAAGAGATTTGATATTCATTTCCAGCCATTATTAAGTTGGTCAATTCTCATTCTTTCTTAAATTTAATTGCCAGTGCTGTGTACCCTTTTTGTAACATACTAAAAATTAACTTTAGCTACTCACAAAAAAATGAGATCTTTATAAAGAGAAAAGTCTGTACATCTTTATCCTATTTTGTAACTGGTTTAAGTTACACGTTATCAGTATTATTCTATCGCATCTGCAGTAGCCACCTCACGTTATAGTACAAATTAACTTCTCTTTTTCTTAAGTTTGATTCACAAAATCAAATAAATGAATGCACATGCCAGACTAGTCAAACTTAATTAAGAATTTTTGTGCTACCTTAACCAAATAATAATAAAAACTAATAAAAGTAATTCAATATTGGAAAGATAATACAGGGTACTGTAGTCAAGAGATGTCCACCAACTCCATCAACACTAACTCTTACAAAAAATACAAAAGTTATAAGAACAGAAAAAGAATTTAATAATCCTCCCTAGCAATAGCTGAAGCTTCAAACTACCAAGAAAACCCAACAGCTTGTATGATTCAATATTTTATCCAACAAGACATCATCCCACATTTAGATAAGAAATGAGCCTCTTCTTCAAAGTTTCTTCCCCTCATTCTGCAGTTAAAATGCCTTTCCCCTAAGCATCCACCAAATATTTTATCACAGATTTCAATCACAACTTATATTTCTCACTTACAAAAAATTTGCATTACAGGCATACAAGAATAATATGTCAAAGGGCAAACAAACACCCCCCACACCATCATACTCTTCCCTGCAAAGTGCTACTCAGTTAGGATGATTACCGCTAATAGACCCAGAAGAGTGTTGTAGCAATGGCTAAAAAAATATTTACTTGAACTATATGCTTTGCATTCACCACAAACTTCTTCATAAAAAGTTTATTCAACTATTTATTTATCCACTGACATTTTCAATATACCTATCCTCATTATGTCTCCTTAGTCACATGCCCATGTATCTTGCACTTACTGGCCATAATAGCTGCCCATAACGACCTTACTGGGCAGAGGGATCCTGTTGATGTAAAGGCAACAGAAAGTTGCAGGCATTGCAATGAAATGCGGTACCTAGATCTAAATTTAGAAAAGTCAGGCAAATCTTAATAGTGTCCAGCCCTTTGCAGTACACCACATAGTTACTGAAACAAAACCTGGGCAGTAATTAAGCCTCTGTGATTTGGCCATCTCACATTCTTAAACGTACTTTTGTGAACAGCTTTGCCTCACTCCAGAACTTCAAATACAAAACCAAAGCTAATGATTAACATGCTGATTAAATGAATGCTTAACACCACCAAGTTACAATGTGCTGCAATGTTTTTTTCTTTTCTCTCAACAACTGTATCAAGAATATTTATTCTTCAGTTGAATCATTATGAGCACTTCATCAAACAAAGCCAACAACATTACAGTCCATTAATTTTTCACTTTGGTCTAAAGCCAGAACCAGTTTAAATACCTCACCACCTTTCATCCTGCAAGTAACCATGTTAATATGCATCTCCCTTCCCCCAGTCCAAACAGTATCACATACATACTTTGCATTGCCCCTTGGCAATATCTGTTACAAAAAATACACCACCACTCTGCCCAAAGAGAGAATAAATTAGCCAAAAAAACTCTCTTGAAATCTCAGAAATGAGGTCACAGCATCTGCTATTATAGCCTGAATTTTACCAAGGCCTTCGTCAGCAATTAAGGAGAAGAACACGCAGATATTTTAGAAGACAGTTTTGAGATTAAGTTTTTCAGTGTAAAAGAAACCAAAGGAAAAGCTGGCAACAGAGTTTGATAGAAGAGCGACAGTGAAATGTGGTAGAAAACAAGTACAGAGAGCTGAAATTTGGGGTTTCGTAGATACAACTTTGGAAGACAATATTGCATGCAGATACCCTGATATCCCTGAAGTGGTGAATTCATGGCTTTGCTTTATCATACACTTTTATCTGGGTAAGCTTTTACCCATTCTCTCCCTCTTCTCTTTGGGTGCCTTTCTGGGAAACTCACACAAACCATCAGCCATTTGACCTTCCATCAAACTTGGCTGAAACCAAGCAAAAGGCTTAACAGTTGCTGAGAAATGACCAGAGAGACACCGAATCATGGAATTTTCAGAGTTGGAAGGGACCTCTAGAGATCATCTAGTCCAACTCCCCTGCTGACGCAGGAATGCCGAGAGCACATTACTCAGGACTGCGTCCAGGCGTGTGCTCAGCATAATGAAGTAAGCAGACTGCCATCACATTTGTCTGGACAAAGAGAGAGCAATGCCACAGCTAAAAAGTCAAAAAAGTGGCAAAGTCTTCTTAGCAGACATAACATCCTCACGTCTGCTTATGAACATGGTATATATTTGCAGTCCAGGTTCACCTCAGAGTCGGTCCTTAAATCAGGTGGCCTATTTCCCAAGTGACCCCCAAAAGCTGTGTAAAAAAAGAAGCCTCCATGTCAATCCCCAACACTGTAGTCTTTACTGTCATGATGTAAAGTTTTGCTAAAAACTTCTCTGAATGAGGTTTACAGATTTATTTTCAGGTTCTCTTTAATTCCTTAAATTCAGGAGCTGTTTTTTGTATGAGACAGAAACCTTTTTATGATTCTCAATAAAACCCTGAATAAAATAACACAATGGTGGAATGCAACAGGAAGGACTCAGACCCTCAGTATCTGTCACTGGCCAATAAAGGCAGTCTTCCTAAAATCCTGCCTGCCAAAGTCACTGCAATTTACAGAAAAGTCCTTCATGGCATCTGACAGCATTCTGCTTCCTGCTCGAACACTTCTGATGGGAAAGTTCCCCTAAGTAGGTCTTGTTGCCGGTTTCAGAGCATAACTCCAGGAGGAAATGAAAATCACTGTATTTACTATGATGCCAATGCAACATATATATAAATATAACTTCTTATTTTAAAGATCTTTCAAGAACTACATAGAAAACTACCATTTTTTAAAAATCTGCTGTTATATATAGCAATATTTTATATTCTCTTATGTGTATTTACTACAGTCTTAGAATACATCAAACAGATTAATGAAAATACTGGAAGAATTTGCCAAATAGTCAAGAATGTATTTTATATTCAAATGGTGGTTTGATTATGGAACAAGCTTAAATGGAAATTACAGTAAGCTGTTCACTTTGGTGCTCAAAAAACCAGATTCAACAAGCTACATCTCCATTTGATGTTTCTTTTTCATATGACCCAAACATTCTCTCCTTTCATATCTGCATATTAATTGTTTTCCCCAGACAGCTAATACACTAACTATTCTTTCCCTAGGAGTTGCTCTGGAGGGGAAATAAATTATTTTTGTAGCTCTTTGACAAGACAGTTGATTGTTGTGGCATGTTTACTCCCAACATGAACTCCAAAATGTCATATTGTGCCTCATTTAGCCTTGCTTGTTTAAAACCGTGCCAACACGACAACTTGCATGCTTTCAGCAAACTGTTGTATTTCTCATGGCATCACCGCATGTGCGCAGTCAAAAATATTTTGCTTTTGTTTTAAGTTGCTGACATGTTTCAGTTCTGCTTTAATTAATACATACTTGATTACATGTCATCAAGAAGTTACATTAAAATGACAGAACTTAGAGATTTAGAGATACACTGTTTGGTATTTAAGATTACAAATTTTCACAATTGAAAATAAAATTTCTCACCTATGTACAGGATATACTTTCAGTAACAAAAAAAGTTTCAAGTCATTTCTGAAAAGACAGAATTTTACATATCAGAATTTAAATTGAAGGGGGCTAAAATCATAAATCCCACTTATGTAGTGATTTCCTCAATTGCTCTTTCCTGTGTAAGAAAGAAATGTTTGGGTCATACAAAACCTTCGAGCATCCATGGAAGGCAGCCCTGCCCATGCAGAAGCGCCCAAGAACGGGGAGATGTAGGCTGTCTCTCTCTGTCTACTTGTCTACACAAGAACAAAGAATTTAAAATTAGCCACTAGAGAAATTAGCCAGACATGACTGGTTTTCCATTAACTAGGTTTGGAGAAACAACCATGCCCTTTGAGGGAAAGTTCAGAAATCATAATCACTTTGTTATTTCTATTTTGCTATTACTGATTTGCAGAAAGTTATCATCTGCATCTCACTGCACCTTTTGTTATGAAAAGAGGCAGCCTGTCAATGATCCCTGCAAACTCACCATAGGTATTTTTAGTATCCATAACATGTCCTCAAAGCAAAAAGAACTCTGAATTATTTCACTGTTATTGTAAATAAAAGGAATTATGTTTCCCTTCTGAACTCTCCATGTAAAATACATAAATAAATAAATATTTAAGGGTTTGTTTTTGCACAGCCAAGATAAGCAGCTGTGACTTTTTCTCAAGGGAAGGGTGCTTCCTTCCCAGCAAAACAATCCAGGTCATCTGTCACTGTAACGGCATCAACTCAACGCAGCAGTAATTTATTTTTTAAAGACTTACTAATTCAAACTCACTGTACTCTCTTTGTGAACCCTAGAAAAAAATTTTAGAATTTATTTTTGTGATCTCATCCTTTTTCAGGTTTCCTATTCACTGAAAGGGAGATTATACAACCCTGTTACATCTCTAGTTCTGGCTTTGACCCTTCTATCTAGACTTATTACATCAGCGACGTGCTGACAGTTGCCAGCAATATCAAAGAATTCAGCAATTTCAGGATCCTGAAATACTTCAGTAACGAATCAGACTTTTTATTTCATTCTGCTGCTCTTTTCTTCCTATTAGAGCCTTTCCCTTCTGCCTTCTCGCCGCAGCTTTCATACCCTCCACAAACAGATGTCCCCCGGCTTCCCAGCGCAGCTGTGCATCAGTGGATGGCAGGCTGTCCCGCAGCCCCCGCGCTCCTGCCCAGCCACCCTCCGGCTCCGTCCCTTCCTGCCAGAGGTTCCCTGGCACTTTCAACAGAAGACTGGAGCTGATGCAAAAGCCATGAAATGCAACTCTGAGGCTCTACTTCAAGGCGGCACTTAATTGCAAGCAGAGTGTCATTGATTTCAAACACCATGATTTTTTTGCTGCTGCTGCTTCCCGTATTTCAAGACCTGGACTGTGCAGTTCTATTTGCATCTCTGCAAGGAACACAAAAAAAGACCAACAATTGTCAATTACTTCAATCACACTTCACTGGTTTTGTGTGAACATGGTTTGGCCGCTAGCATATACAGACCCAAAACTTCTCCTGTCACTATTTAACTCCTATCTGACAGCAGAGTTGAAGAGGTGTTAAGCCACCGGTTATCAACTATGAGTCACTCCGCTCGCATACAGAGCAAATATGCCTTAAAGTAAGCAGAGCATGTCTGGGTCTAGTTACAACCACAGTGTGGAAAAGAAGATGAGAAGAAAGGGACAGAAAAGGTGCAGCAAAACTATACCAGTAACGTCATATGACTTGAATCTCACACACAGCATGGTGCAATGCTTGGAAAAGAACTAAAAGTGGTTTACCAACAACCTTCCCTCACGAGTGAATCCATGCCTCGTGGAACAGATGAAAGATGGGCAACTTATGGTCCTTGACCAGACATAACCTGTGACTTTATTTCATAAAATTCCTAGCAATATGATTTTCTTTTTACATTATTACTGCATAACTCTATAGCATACATTAATGTCATTCAACAAAAATGACCAAATAGCCTGTTCTTTTCCGCTAACGCTGCTCTGCAATGTAAGTATAGCCCTCTACCACGCTCATTTTACCTAGTTCCTCTGCAGGGTTAATTACCTTGGGCAGATCTTTGTGCTAACACAGCAGTATTGCTTTTAGTACTTGAACAAGCTTGTTTAGAGCCTCTTGAGTGCATCTCTGCATAGCACTGTACTGTGCCTCAGGGACATATCCTGAGAGCTGCATTCTTAGAAGCACCTTCAAGTTGTGCACCGGCTCCCTAAATGAGAGCTGGATGCCTATATCCATCCTCTAGGCACTTTTAAAACGCCTACACTCAGCTTTGTTTTATCCAAAATAATAATGATAATAATGGATCTTGCTTCAGTAGGGTGCAAAATCCTTGGGTGAACTTAATGATTCTCAACTGCGGTTGCTCTATTACAAAGGACAGCTCTAAAGAGGCAATAAAATACTCAGTTTATAGACACAGACGCATGCACAGGTTGTTGCTAAATTGGTAATTTCTTGTCATCTCATGGCAAAAATACCACATTCTGAGCATAATTCTTTATGATGATACTACTAAGAAAACTTTAATGTAAATAATTGGCCAATAAGGGTATGCAAGTTGTTTCTGCTGTCTTCTAGATAAATTATAAAGAGCTCCTACAAGGACTTCAGTTGACTGTCTTAGACACAAAGCCAGTTACCCAAATGGTATAGTCCTAACTAGATTCTTATGGACATCACCAGGATCACAGATAGATGTTCTTTCAGGATACCCCATTCTATTTATCAATAGGTTACAGTAAATAAAATGTATTAAAAAAAAAAAAAAAGCCAACCACACAGTGGAACACTGCATATATTAACTGTCCCTCCTTTGTCTTAGACAGTCTGCATTTTACCCCACCTAACACATACCATCACGAAGATTCTTCAAATCCACCAGTATTCATGGAACGAGGACTCTTGATTTTTGTTCACGAATCTGAGAGCAGAGTTTAGTCCAGAAGTTCATACCAATGTTTTGTATTACCTACATGGGATGCACCCAGCCCCAAGAAGCTGAAAGTGAAATAATCCTCCAAGTCTAGGGCAGGATGTTGCAGTTAATAACAGAGGTTGTGTGAAACCATCAGTGGAAAATGAAATGCTGGACCTCATGGTTTCCCAGATACCTCAGTGTTCGTTCTCTTAAGTTGCAGGGTACAAAGTAGAGAAATGTCACTTTCCCTTGCATCTGTGAAAACAGAATCTTTATATATTTTTATGACTTTTTATGAAAGCTCCTATCGCAAAAGCCAAATTAACTATTTGGTGGAGTTGGCAGCAGTGGTATTCTAACACCGTATCATATCAAATACTGCATAAAAATACATACTACCCGTGTAAAATACATACTACCCATGTAGAAATGCAATGTAAAATACAAACTACCCATGTAGAAGACCGAGCTAACCAAATAAAATTGTTTGACTGTGCCCTCCTAACCTTAGTGAGTACCTCCTACTGTAGGATGTCAGACCTTCCTGAACGTCCCTCAGAAAACACTCACCACAGTGTCGAGCTGTGCAAGGCAGAATAACAACATTGGTTCGACTAGGAGGTCTAAGAAGAAAAATAACTTTCCAAGAAGAGCAGCTTTTACCATGGTATGTGTACAGGAAACAAGGATAGAGAACAACAAATTCACATTTTGTCTCTAACAGAAATTTACTTATGACACTCCAGTCAGTTTAGTTACTAGCATCGCCACATGTAGAGAAAAACAGCAAACAAAAATAGACACATGTGTATGCCAACCATCATCCCAAGGCACTAGAAAAATATTTAGAAAAAAAATGTATATACAGGCCCTCAGCTGAATGGGGCAGGGAACCTGGTAACAAAGGAGATAGAAAAGAACAAGATATTCGGTGCCTTCTTTACCCTGATCATTACTGGTAAGACCACCTTTCACAGGCCCCAAGACCAGTGACAAAGCCTGAAGCAAGGAAGGTTTACCCTTGGTGGAGGAGGATCAGGTTAGGGAACACTTAAACAAACTGGACATATAGGAGTCCATGGGACCTGATGGGATGCACTCACAAATGCTGAGGGAGCTAGCCGATGTCATTGTGAGGAGGCTCTTGATTAACTTTGAAAGGTCATGGTGCTTAGGCAAGGCTGGAGAGGACTGGAAGACAGCAAACGTCACTCCTGTCTTCAGGAAGGGCAAGGAGGAGGATCCAGGGAGCTACAGGCCAATCCCAGGCCCATCTCGATCCCTGGGAATGCTCAGGGGAAATTTCATCCATGTGTATGAATACCTGATGGGCTGGGAGAAAGTAGAGAAGACAGAGACAGACTCTGCTTTGCAGTTCCCTGTGAAAGCACAAGAGATGATGGGTGTAAACTGAAATACAGAAAAATCCATTTAAACATAGGTAAAAAGTCTTCCAGTGCGAGGGTGTTGAACACTGACATGGGTTGCCCAGAGAAGCTGTGGAGCATCCATCCTTGGAGATATTCAGAAGAGGACTGGGCATGATCCTGAGCAACCTGCTCTAGTTGACTGTGCTCTGAGCAGGAGAATGGACTACATGATCTCCAGAGATCCTTCCAACCTCAGTTGTTTCCCGATTCTGTCTGTGTTAGCTTACTTCACTCACTTTTCTAGCAAAAAAGAACTGTTTACAAGTACATTAAGTGACCAGTTTAGGAGGAAATATATTTATCATGAAATTTCAATTTAAAAAAACCAGAAATACAAAATACCATCAGTAAATCTAGAATACAGGCATTATAGAAACAGATGGTTCTAATACTTCCAAAATTGTTACAGATTCTTTAATGACTACAAGTGACCAGGATACAAGTTTCACATCCACTCTAAATGACAGATTAGATATTTTTTTTCCACTTGCTTTTCAAGGAAAAGCAGTCTAGTTTCACACATTTTCAAATGCAAAATTTCATTCGGTCCAATAGTTTTTCACATTACAATCTTGTCAAAAAGGGGGTTCAAAAATTGAAATTGATGTATTTGAAAACCACGGTATTTTCAAGATTGCTCACAAGTAAGACAGTCAGGTCTATGTTCTGTTCCTATGAAACAGCAGATGAGGAATTAGAGCAAGGAAATCTTCAGAGAAGAGCAGGCCTAATACACAACCATTGAATCCCAGAAGCTAGTATAAAGATAACCTGGGAGCAAATTCTCAAAAATTTCATCCAGACCCCTAACTCCGCATTAATAATACAGCGTTGGTGCTACAAAGACTAGAGGAGAAACAACAAAATCTTCACTAGGTGTTCTTCATGTCATGGGAATACCTACTCAGCTTCTATATAACATAACATGGCAGTAAATCTGAGAGAACATAAAGGAAGCCAGATGCTGGATTCAAAAATTTATTAAATAAATTAGGAAAAAAAACCCTTCATCCAGAACAGCTCAACACAAAGACAGAACTTTAACCGAGGAAGCATCATGTCACAGAGTGCTGGCAACTAGGAATATATGACAGAAATCTCCCAAGTTCTTGACATATTCAGACATTCTTTCTCAAGCATCTGTCACCAGCCACTCTTACGAATAGGATACGTGCTACATGAAGCTCCAGTTGACCCTGTATGGCTGTTTCTATGATCTTTACTCAACACGTTAGTACTGGCTACCGGGGAAAGAGGAATTCCAGATAGCAACACAACCCCCTCTTCACCCCCTGCAAGACCATAATCCTCAACTCTTAAAGTAGACCTTGGTGAAATACAGCAGCTGAGGAACAGGGGTTTGGAGGCGTTCTTCCCATTTATAAATTAATCCATGTGAAAAGGATACACAGTATGAAGAGTCTTTGTGAGGTGACAGGTGAACAGAAGAAAACGAATACAGCTAGGACCTACACACAGCCTCTATTTTACTAATGGACAGCTAAGAGCACCAGCGTGGCTTAGCTGTGGATACAGGTTGCTGTTTCAATATAGCCTTCAGTTTCTATAACCTATTCAAATATGTATAATAGTTGTTTTCACAAACTATTTCTAATGGATGATCTTAATTTCAAGAGTGTAGCTCACTTATCTAACTCCTTTGGCACACAGCAATTTGAACTCCGTTCAGGTTCCTTTCTGGAAAGAGCACAAGAGGTAATCTTCATTCAGATGGAACAAAGCTATAAATCTTTCACTTGTTGTGCAAAGCCAAGTAGGAAAACAGTTGTTTTCTTAGCATGAGACAAAGTAATATTGTACACAAAACATATAGTGGCAGAGCCTCAGCTGGTTTGAGTTTGCTTGTTTACGGTAACAGCAGCGGAATAGTGCCAATTTACACACACACAACATGCCACCAAGAGCTTCCAGTGGAGGCTGCAGGAAGGAACACCAGCAGTGCTTTCCCCCCGCCCCTACAATTTTAAGTCAACAATTCAAAGCAATTATTTGCAGCTTTAAAGCCAGCTATAATTTGCACCTTTTGCACAATTATGTCTCTCCTGAATTATGTCATTTCCTTCCTACTCCCTCCAAACAGGGCATACCACTAGAATTATGCCTTCTGAAGCTGAAGCACGTGAACGGAGCTCTTAAAGGAATGGCAACTTCAATCAGCGACTCAGCTTCTTTTAACTATCAAAATGAAACTCTTCCTTTTTATTAACTGCTGAAGTGAGATGTATGGCTGCTCAAAGCACGCAGAACACAGTCTCTAAAAATAGTGTGTCTTTTTGTAATGGGAACATATCGAATTCCTACAAGCAGGAAAAAAGTCTGGGAATAAAACGTCATTATTATAGAAAAATAAAATCTCTCAACAGCTGTCGTAGGGCTCACTCCTGGAAGATGCCAACTGCAATGAAGCGCCAAATGACAGGGGTGGAAGTCCAGCCTCCTCATCAGCAAGAGCAGGAAGGAGAGGAAATGGATCAAAAAGACCCTGAATGGCACAGCAGCTGAAAAGCTTACAACAGCCATAAACAAAACCACACAACTCCAACTCTAATAAACTCAAATCCAAAAGCCCTGTGTCCTGACAAAGGAACAGCAAGCAGAGAAGAGGTGATAGAGAGGTTAATTTCCATCTTGAGATGGTCATTCTGGGTGTCATTGTGAATGTGTATGAGAATCGTAAGCGTTCGTTAATCACAGAGGGAAGACATACCAGGATGCAAGCATCAATATTAATGGCATAGTTGGTCAAGAAATAGAATTTCTCCTTTGGAAATTTATTCACACTTTCTGCTCAAAGACATTTTGTGTAATGTTTTAATAATCTTCGATCAATAGCATGCTGGGCCATAGGCCAGAGATTTACACCTGCATGTGCAAGTCACTAACAACAATCCAGCATAAGATATTGACAACTGGAGTCAAAGTACAAAGATACAGAAGACGACACTGACCTGTAGTGAAAGAGAATTTGACATAGTAGATTGAAAGTTATCCGCACCTTAAATTAGATGAATGCTTTTGTATATTCACTTAACACAGCAAAGTAAATGAAAATTGCTAATTCTGTTCAGTATATATGCTTAATTCTATCAATTATACTGTTACCAGTGCTAATGTCTCATCTTTACAAACAAAGGCATTTATTGCTTGCTTTGTATTACAAAAAAGATCCCAACTAGATATATTTAAGAATTATATCAGTTACAACACAAGTCAATTCAAATAACTAACATGGTTTAGTGTACTTCAGCAAGTGTTCACTTCTAATGCATACCATCGCTGTGCCAAGCTTGTTATAAATAAGCAGCAACATTCCTTCCATCTACTACATATTAAATGGGCTGTATGGAGTGAATACCAATTCAATGTCAGGGCTTCTTATCTTTGTTTTTAGGCAGCATTTGTCTGTTATGCACTTAAAAATCAGCAACAGCAGCATAGCTTTCTCCTTTCTCAAAACTTTGATTTTAATTGCTTGCTCTCCTAGCCACAACGTCATGTGAAAACTCTTTCCAGGGAGAGCGGTGATCTGAATCCTAACAGCTGCAGTAGTTGTTGGTCTGGTTATTTAGTGGTAAAAATGAACCATCCCATACTAATGAACAGTCTCTCCTTTCCTACTGCAAGAAAAATAAAGCCCTTGCCACTGCCATTAAGGAGAGTTATCAATATCTCAAACTGTCAAATTCTTTAAACAAGTCAGAGAAAGGTAGTTACACGTTTGTCCACTATTCATTGGCAGCATTGTTCAATGATACCAATGCCTTTTTATCTCATCTGGGGCAGGTCCCTTGAGCAGGACCAAGGATACTGGCTTCAATTTGATGGGTCTGAAGAGAGTCTTCGACTGATTTGTCCATCACCATGCTCAGAAAGGAAAGGTTTGCTCATCAGCTAGAAACCAATCTGTTTTGACATTTGGCTGAGTCACTAGTTGCAGACAAGTTGCATTCCCTCCAGCCAGGAAAGGCTTCATAACCCTTTCCATGAGCCTCTTTCAGAACAGCCAGCATCTCCATCTGAACAAGGCAGTTAACTTTATTTAATAAAGGCATACTGTTCACTTCCAGTTTAAGAAGCCTCAAAGGATGCTGTCTGGCTCCTCCTAACTATCCTAATAGGCCTTCATGATGTTACTATTTAAAAATCCAGGGCATAGAGACTCCAAAAGCCAGTCTGCTAGCTGGGAATTAATTTGAAGTGATAAATTCAGAGTCTCATCCTCCTACCCTCTGGGCATAGCTCGGCCACCCACGCCCGGAAGAGGCCACACAGACAACTCCACACTTCAGCACTCAGAAGCTCCACTTCACAGCAGCAAAACCCACCAGGCACCAGTTCAGGCAGGTTGAGACCTCTTCGCTCAAGGGGTAATGAAAAATGAACCGACAGAGTCGGAATTGAGCCACTGGATAACTGAATGTGTTTCAGTGTTCGCACCTACTTTACCGACTCCTTTGAGAAAACACACGATATAGACGCAGAAAATTTAACAACTTTTGTCATTAAGTTTAACAGGTCTCCTGTCAAAAAATTATTTGCACAGCTCTCAAACTAGCACAATGACAGAGAAGGGTTAGAAAGTGAACTGAATCCTAAACACTCCAGTTCAAGGATGCATTTACTTGTCTTAAGCCTAAATAACTTCATACAAGATTTTTTTTTAGCTGCAATAGCACATCCACACTATTGTGCTGCATGCCAACAAAATGGTTGATTCTGAAAAGAGAAAGCAGTCCTGTCTTGAAAAGTCTGTTGTGTGAAGAGAGATACTAAACTAGACACCTCACAGAGATGGAGACAAAGCAGTAATCTTGGTTTGTTGTCTTTTCAGCTCTCTAAATAGCCTTCTCCCTCTCCCAGAAGTTCTCTTTCTTCTTTGGTAGGATGCTAAGCCCAGTGGAAGTGTTTAGAAGATCTCATGGCAGACAGCGAAGGTCTATTCTGATTAATATCAAGGATGGTTGAACACATATGGATAATATAGGAAATGATAAAGGATAGTCCCTACAAGACCAAAGTAATAGCAGAGCAGAACATTTAAGGGGAAACAAGAGCCAAGCTGCAGATTATTTCCTCCAGCGTCATACAGAGCCTGCATAGAGTACTAAACATTTACGCTAATGAAAAGCAGAGATACACAAAGAGAAAAGCAGCACAGTCTGATTAACGAGAAAAGACACTAATCATCATCAGACTACCAGCACTCTTCAAGTTGAAAACATTACCTTTCTGAGATGAATGCAAATTCATGCATCGCAAGCAAATGTGCTTTAATGTTTAGAAAGCTAACAGAAATGTCTTCAGTTATACAAATATAAAGGACACAAGAAATGGTAGTAGGTAACAAATTCAGGACATTCAAAATACAGCTTAGGAATATTGTTCCAATAGTAAAAGGACGGTAAATTTTAGGCCTTCCATTTTACAAGTAATTCTGGCAGCACTTAAACACAAAAGCAAACCAACAACAGAAAACACAAACCTCATTGATTTTCTTGCAAAACCATCAATAGTTACTCTAAATCATTCCTATGCCCCCAATAATAAATACAGCAAGTCATCAAAACCATGAAAAGACCATTCACGGGATAATAACACAGACTTTAAAAAATAAAAAAAATCAGAAACCTAGAGAAGCCATGAGTACAAAAAAACCCCACACCTCTCTCATCACCATATAAACACTTTTCTGACTATGTTACAGCTTGGTAGCAGTCCTGAGAGATCCATCCAATATAGAAATGTAATCAAAAAGGAAAAGTGAATGTGTGGGCCTGCATTAATCCTTCTCTTTGTTACATACTAGTGCTATTAATTTACAATTAGTTCTTAGATTAGAAACTTAAGATTTTATTTCATAAATACCACTGGGAATTAGAAGAAACTGCAGATGGAATTAATTGGATTTGGAGGAGGAGAAAGGAGGATTGTGTCTAACTTGACAGCTCAAAGCACTGCCATCATCTCAGTGTTTTCTATTATAATTACTGCTATTATGGTATGCACAGCTGGTCAAGCCAAGCCACAGAATCATCAGTAACAGAAGCAGGGTAGTTAGAGCCCATGATCTGGCTAGATGATAGTCCTTTATAGTCTGAGTGTGTACTTCTCCATAGCTGCTCTTGAGGTTGTCCGGAAAATCCTGTCCATCTGCTCACTCCACGCAGTGTCTCCCAATGTGGAAACAATTCAGAAAGAACTAGAAGCAGTATGGTAGTTCAAAACCCGGTCACCAGGTGGTGGCGTGTCCAACACACACATTAAAAAAAAAAAAAGTTACTCACTGCTAACACAGCACATGCTTTCTGTGAGCAGGAAATAATTGACAGGCACATTGAAATGAATAACAGGAGGGCCAAAAAGATCACAGGATGATCAGATGAACTTTTATTTGCTACCGCTTTGAATGAAGCATCTTCACATGTACTGAAGTTATCTGGACCGCTATCCCAACTTGAGTTTGGAGCAGGAACTACAAGCCACACACTCGTCCCAGCTGAAATTACAAATAATTTAAATAGGCCGAAAGTACAGTTTCTTAATCAGCTTACGTCAATGCAAGAACCTAAGAACCTAACACCATGTTAGTGTCAAAAGATGGAATCCACCACCACCTCTCCCCCACCCCCTGCTATGTAAACCTGATGTCCCTCTAGTTTCAGCACTGCCAACCACAGAGCCCCACGAGCACCAGTACTGATCCCAAGAAGGTGAAAGAGTGATGGGAGCAGCAGAAGGGAGGGCAGAACTAAGACCTTCAATGCCAGTCCAGTCTGAGCTCAACTTAAGCTGATCACAAAGGAACACCCAAACTAATGCCAGGACTACAAACAATTTGCTCAATGGCTCCAGAAAAAACAACATATGGTTGAAAATTCCAATTTCATATAGTAAAAACTTTTAAAATGTGTGTGTGTATATATAGCAATTTTTATGAACTTTAATCTTTGCATCTAGAAGAGATTTGTGAAAAACAAGACAGCTTACCTCTAAGTAGTCTAAAGATAAAGTTACTGGCCGGGAACTACTATGAACAGATCCTTATAGTCTGCTTTATCTTCTGAGAACAGTGAAATCAAGGAAGAGTCAGCGAAGACAGCAGAATGGGAATTTCAAAATTTCTGACATTGTAAAAAGAGAAAAATGGCTACATCTGACTATGAAAAAAAAAGTATAATTTGATAACTAGAAAAAGCACATTTTTAAAAAACCTGATGTTTTAAAAAAACCTGATATTTAAAAGCTTCACACAAATTAGCCGTATTTTCTAATCTTTTTAAAGGGATTATAAGCATATTTACTACAGAGAAGCCATATGAAACTGTTTTATTAGTTACTGCTATTAAATAAGAAATTGGTATTACTATTCAAGATCCCCAATGTCACCTTTATTCAGATACTATATAATGATGTAACAATCATCCAGATTTACATGCCTACAAGTAAAAAAAGAATAAAAAATCAGTAAGTAAATTGTCCCCCCTCTCTCTCACTTTTAAAAAGAGGGAAAAAAAAAAATCCAGTTAGGATTACAGCTTGTGTCTTATGAGTAATGTTAATTTTATTCCCAATCGATTAACTTTCTTCACCAAAACTTAAGGCGGCACAAATTGTTTTCTCATTTCAGTAAAAGAGCCAAATTTTTTAAGTATCACTTCTGAGCAAATTGAATATAAATATTTTTATTTTAAGAAACACTACCTCACCTCAGATCTGTAATTTTCTTTGACACAAAGCATTATTAGACACCATCCTGCATTAATTGCTGCATCACTAAGTACTCTGGAGTGGTCTCCTTTAATCTTTCTTTCCTCAGAGATACCTAACTTTTCATGAAGTATTTAAATATTCATTGAGCCAGAGGTCAGCACAGTCAGAACGAGTCTACAGTGGGATGTCTTCGACTTTTACTTGGGAGGTAGGACAAAAAAAAATAAAAACACGCACTGCTTAAGTATGAGAGTGTGCCATCCCAAATGCTCCCTTACTGATAGCTGGAGTGCATGAGCAGTGAGATATGGGAGTTCAGTCCACTTTGGAACAAGAACCTGCTTCCCAAAAGCCTTCTTCTCAGTAATGGAAACTGCTGGGAGTATGAGAAAGGAGCACGAGAAAGGCGCACCACCCCACCTCTGTTCAGTATCTAGCTTCCACCCCTTCTACTATTTTTATTCACTGACAGATAAAGCTTGCAGATCGATTTCCGGGAGGGAATCTTTATTAGAAATTGCATCAAATCTTTTTCTTATTTAAAATTCTGTGGGTATATCTGCACAGGGAAAATTGTGAACACTGAGCCAAAATGACTTCAAGTGTGAGTTTAAAATACATTAGTTAAAACACATTAAACCCCCATGAGGACGTTTTCATTCGTAAGTAAAGTGGCCTAGTTTAATCTGATTTAATTAATATGTTACAAATTCACCCCCTTGTTAATTAAACTTCACTTCCCTGAGCATGCCCATACAGTCACTCTACAAAGAGCTGTGAAACACAGGCCCTTCGAGTTTGTCTCCCTGGTTAAGCACTGGCTCTTGTGTAAGCCAGGACCAGCGCGAGGGGACAGAATTGTGCCTGCATTTGGAGCGTGAGCCTAGCAGCAGGGGAGCTGGAAGTAGGAGGGAATTAGGGGAGTTTTGAACTCAATGTGCAAGTCTGGACAAGCCTGGACAAGACTCACAGGAACAAATCTGCTGTAGAATAACTGATGTGATAGGTGTTAGGCACAGGAACAATTGCTGAGAACATGGACAGCTGTATTACCTGAATGCTCAAGAGGACTAATCTAAACAAGTATTGCTTTTATCTTATGCATGTTTCAGACAAGATTCCAATTTATCATGCTCTTTTCTGCTATGATTTTTTCTTGTTTCTATTTGAAACAAAGCACAACACTGCAAATAAAATTGGAATATAAATGCTAGTTCTAAGCCACAATAGTCCTAGGTTTTTAAAAGCACTGGTACCAGTCATACGAAGACAAGTCTTCGTCATAGAGTAGACAAAAGGGCACTGAGATAACATACACACAAAAAATACTTCATCTGTTATTTACTTATTCCTCTACTGCAGCATCTGTAGTACTGCAACTTTAGTGTCATAGGTAAAAAATTATTCCACGGCGTAAAGACAAGTGAGCTAAATTGGAATCATTTTCCACACATTAAGACGTTTTGTGGTAAAAACAGGATCCTTCTGTCCTCCCTTTGCTCAACTGCAAACAGCTCCTATCTGCAGTGACACTAATTCTCTACTCTGATGGTTGTCCTATGGCCTATGTGAAAGAGTTGGTAGTTTCTGTTCCTACTGGGCAGGTATCCAAGCTGTAAAGCTACTGTTCGCTTGTCACTAATTGATACCCTTGGTAGTCCATTAGGGAAACTATGGAATGAATAAGCACCTCTCACTGGTAAAAATATGCTCAGGACATGGTAAAAAGATTGTGGCACACTGGCAAAAGAGCATGAGAAAGGCTTCACTACTATCCATTCAGAAGATAAATAGAGGGCTTCATTCTTCAGATCTGTCACTTTGGCATCTTTCATAGCAATAAATTAGCATTTAAGAAAAAGCTACAGGAAAATGAATTCTTCTTGCCGGTGACAAAACCCAGTTCTCACACATAAACATAACAAAGGACAATCACTTCATAAAATATTCTCTGAAAAATAATGTATTATTCATACGCTGAATCATGCAAAATCTCTCTTGACCTTTTGTGCATAGCTTTTTCTGGATGTCATCAACTGTTTTATAACTTTCTGGGATTTTTTATTCTTTCAAACTCATCAAATTAACGTTAAGAAGAGATTTGATCTTGTATTTTAAATCATCATAAAATCATTCTACTAGAAATCTGAGACGGAAGCAACGCTTATCCTTCTCCAGTCTCTTCCAATGTCTATTCATGAAAGATTCACTAATTGTTAAATAATCTTCTAGTTTGATTTTTGGCTTCTTTTGCATAATGTATTGTTAAATTACATTAACTTACTGAATAAGCATTTCAGTAGAGATACTTAATTTCCTTTGTAACTGATTCAAACAAGAAAGACAACATTCTAATTTACAGCATCTAACAATCTCAAAAATTAATGCTCAATACTAAACAGCTGGAAATAGTCATACTAAAACTGTGCCAAACATACAGAGACAACTCAAGCATTTAAACTGCAGCTATTAAATTTGATACCACAATGGCACATTCCTTTTACACTAACAGACAATCATGCTATCTCACCACCCCTGTCACTGAATAGTTACACTGATCAGAATTTGCCCTAAAAGGCACATGCACAGTTTCCATCAGTTTTGTCCATAATTTTTGTTAACTGTGTAATGACAGAATTTTGCATCTTCTTCCCAGGCAAAATGCACCGGCCAGTCTGGACCATGCATCTAGTCACTATGCCAAGGCTCTAACATTATCTCACGCCTGCGAAACCTTGTACTTCTCTGACATCAGTTCAAAATGAAAGTAGCTGGAAGACGGTCAAATGCAGCTCAGTGAAATAACACCCTTGCAATTTCTTACTGGTACCCCCAGCCAATATCAAGCCATGAATTGTAGCAGTGGCCATAAATCACAGCCATGCAGCAAGCAGTGTTTAACACAAGTTTTCTAACAATACAGCTGATTACAATTACAGATAGAATCATTTCTAAAGATTCACAGAAATAAGTGCTGAGTGCGGCAGACAAAAAGTTGGGGGAGTTCGAAGTCATAAATATTCAAACTGAGTTTATAAAAAAAAAAGTTCATCAATTTTTACAAGAAAAAAAATGAAACAAAAGGAACTCAGTTTTCATTTCAATAAGAGTGGCTTAGAAACTTTTACAAATGCTCTGCCCTACTGAAATAATACATCCTATTGTCCCAACTGCTGAGCACCCAGCAGTAAGTGACACCCAGCAGGAGCAGTGGCTTTTCAGCTTTTCTCATAGCAGGTCAGCTATAGACATAGGCATTTTCTAAACTTTTACCATTCAAGGCAGCTCAGCAATTGCCAAGGCTTTCCAAGAACTTCCACTGCACATACACAGCGTCTAACTTTACAATGCAAACATCACATTCAAAAATGGAGTTAACCATTCACTAGTCTTCACTTCTTTGTTTTGTATTCTCCCCAGGCTGTGGTAACTTTAATGTAGGACACTAGGAGGAAAAAAGATAATACTATTCCACTTTCAAATTCAACTCAAACTCTCTTTCAGAACATTAACACTGAAAACCAAGTGTAGAAGTTCCTAAGACACTGCAGATAGACCTGCACTTGTTACCACGGTTGACATGGAAATAACTACTTTCTCCACCACCTTTAAAACAGCTGATGTCACCTTGGAGTACAATACAAAACTGGAAAACACAAGACTTTGAATGTCTTGGCTTATTCCAGTCATTGCTGGAAAATTCTGATTACCTAGCGGCAATTCCCCTCTGGGTGTGAACTTTTTCCATTTATTATAAAGATAAATAAGTAGGCCCTACATTTTACAGACTCTTGCACACCAAATGTAATTCTGCAGGCCTTTATCTTAATACAGATATTCTTTACCATTCCACAGTTATGTTCCGGTAGAGATATTGGCACAGCATTTCAATTATTCTTCCCAGATGGACAGCTCAAAGAGCCACAGAAATGATTCAAATCTACCTGTACTTGTACAATGACATCTAAAGCTACACCTCAGCCCCTCTTTGAGCATGATAAGATGAAAAAGCAAATCAGGCATACCCTGCGTAGGACTGCGAATATAATACTACTACAGTGTGTGGGAGGCAAAATATTTCACTGCAAGGAAAATCTGACAGTGGAAATTTCCATTCCTTGCATACTTTAAAGGTGAACTTGGATCTTATACATGAAAAGTATCCAAAACTGGAAAACAAATTCAGTTGGTATACCTGCACCAATAGAAACAAAAGTTAAATCAACACCTTGATTTTGCCTTAGGAATTAGTGAAACGTGTCATAACTCTCAAAGTGTACACATCTCTCAGTCACAACACACACACACACAGAGATCACTGGCTAGGTAAAATAAGTGTGTTCAACATGCGTTCAACAAAAATACCTATGTTCAGTGCAGCTCACTGCAGATCAAAACAACTATTCTCACACATGTTGCAGCCTGACTTCATTTCTACCTGAATTTTCACCTGTTTTTTTCCTTGCACTACTCCTTTGAAGCCATCTCTAGCTTCAGCTCTCTTGACCTTAGATACACACATCTTGCTTCTGCACATTTTAATGCCTACAGAAAATGTGTGGATCACGCTTCCCATTTTCATCAGCTTCATTAGCTTCCATGTGCTTCATGAACCAGTTGAATTTTGTGGTGCTTCTCAGGGTTTACTCTAGCCTTTCTTGCAGTCCTTCCTGTAGAAGTAGCCTTTCCCCAGTATCTCCACACCAGTCTCCCTAAACCCTAAACAGATACTCTATTTTTCAGTAGGAATTACTGTCTGAAACAAACCCAAGTATTCAACCATATGACACTGCTTATAATCTATTGTCCACATCTAGTGAGAGCCATTCAAACTGAGCAGAACTTACTATGAAGTTCTTCCTTTCTTGATACAGTCTGGAAGTTAAATACTATTTTATGTAGCACCTGAGAACATCCCAGAGTTCAATAATAAAGTTATTGCACTTTATGTGATTTAGCAAAATTCAGCTTGCAAAGTTTAACAACTGAGGAGACAAAGGGGACTGGATGGAAACATATAAACATGCTATTAGCAGCAAGCTGAATGGAAAATACTGTTTCTAAAAAAAATTCTGAACAATAAAGAGCTTAAAATCCACATACTTTCATTGCAAGGTGCACACTGCAGGAGTCATTCTATTAGATGAAGAAAATGGTAATAAAATACTGAAAAAAAAAAAAAAAGAAGAATCTGTCAAACACTAAAATGTATCCAATTTCAAAATGTACTAAATTTGCTAAATCGTCATCACCATCTTCTCTTTATAGAACACCCACAGTGTGCCAGTACTTTGCAGGTGAAACTCAGTCCTTGGTACAGCTGTTTATAATATATATAGACACCACAAGAAGAACCAGTAATGAAGGTCAGTACAGCTGGAAGACAGAATAAAGCAGGGATGTTGTATTCATACAAGGTTAGAAGGGGTTCGTTTTCGCTTACTCTCTGTATTTTCTGAGTCATTTTACTTCTTAAAGTAAGCATTAGTGAAGATGCAACAGAAAAGCCAGGATTTAAAGGTCCCTTTGAATGCTTGTTCACAAAGGACGTATTTGAATGAGAATGGAATCAAGACATGAAAGACAAGGGTGGAAGTGACAGGAAAAAAAAGGAATTACTAGTTAGATATCATCCAGTAGGTACAGTCAAAATCAGAGACAAAATAGGGCAGCTCGTGGTCACATTTAGAAAGGCTGGAGAGAGGCAAAAGATGGAGATCTGGACATTCAAATAACAAAAAGGTGACAAATAAATCATCAAAGCCAAGACAACAGTTTCAAAACAGAAGTGGAGACAAGGAGGACACTACTGGAGGCACAATAAGCGAAATGCAGGAGGAAATGGCATCAAGCTGAGGGAGAAAGAAGAGGTGTGAAAGTTACATACCACAGTTTTGCTTATACAGGAGAGGAAGACGAAGCCCGTGACCCTCAAGGAAGTGCAGAAGTACAAGAGCCTGGGGGAAAGAGGTGGACAGGTTTTGCCATGTTTACATTTTATTGGCAGAACGCCACGTGGAAAAGTCTGAGGTAAGGAGAGAAAGATCATCTATTAAACCCTTATGCACACCTATGTAAAGTCCCAAAACGAGATGAGGTTACCCAGGGATGAGTTACCAAGTTAGACAAGGAGAGACCTAATGGAAGTTCTTTTTCCCCACACCATAAATAAAACAGCACATAAGGCACTAGAAGATGCCACAAATGCTGGCAAAACCCACGCCCAAACTTGGGAGGAAAAAAAAAGAAAAGAAAAAAAGAGAGAGAGGAAAAAAGAAAACCAACCAACATTGTGAAGCCTGAAGGAGAAAAGCATTTCCCATGTGAGTGATTAATGACTCCGATGTCATCAGAAATACCCAGGTACTACAAGTGTAAAAAGGTGTCTTACAATGTGGCCAGGTAAAAACTGTTGTTATCAAGTCTAAAGTGCAATTTCCAGGGAGTGCAATTTCTCTCCAAAGGAGACCAAAGAAGAGACTGTCAAACAGTGAATTAGCAATACTGTCAAGGATAAGAGAGGAGACAGCATTTTCAAGCAGGACAGAAGCACAAGGGAGAAGGAAAGGGCAATTGTAGCTGCTAAGGAAGCTGGAAAGAAAAGGGCAATGTTGCCAACTCTCCATTTTATTATACCCACAAAATTCTGATGATAAATGAAACTCTTAACTCATCTGAGTCTATACAGAAAAGGGCACAGAGCACTTCTGGTGAGACAGACTAATTCAACGCTATCTTAAATAAAGAGAAATGATAACTCTGTGAGTTTAGGAGCATAAAAACTTGCATAGAACTTGCTTATTTTTTCTAATTGTCTCCTAATAAGGGCTACTACGCCATTTTACTGTGAACAGTATTCTGTATCGTTACTGCATAATTGTATTTAACTGTTTCTGAATCATTCACCTCTTTTCAGAATGTAAAGAAAAACATACGGAAATCTCATCACCACTGTTGTACCATCTTATTTCAACATCATTTCACTTTAGTAAGATTTTATCCCCAAACATTCATCCTGAAGATGAAGATATTCCTCTTCTAGCAGTTCCAGTTCTCAATATCTGTTGACTTCTCTAATCACGTCCCCTCTTACATCTTGCAGTTTTCCTTCTCCAATTTTACTCTCTTCTCCTTTTCTTTTCCCTTGGATCCTTGCTCACTCGGAGCCTTGACACCCTTCCTTTATTTCTCATTCCTCCTCCGCAGTTTCTTTGCTTTCGTTCTGCCTGCTGCCCTCTTTTCCAGCTATCTGTACACTGTAAGAAATATTTAAATAGAAGATCTCACTTTGAAAACTCGTCTCCCCTGGCAGCCTCCACGGGCTGGGGCGGCCGCTGGCGCTGGCAGGCGCGTGTTGCTAAGCAGCACTTTAGCACCCTGTTCGAGGGACCAGCACTCGGCTCTGCTCCGCGCCGCTGATGCAATGCCCTGCTTTGCAGAAAACAAGGGGCCTGCATACCTCAGTCACGGGAAGATCAAAGTCCTGTTCCTTTTTGGAGGCGCGTAGGAGGACAGAGGCAAGACTATATTGTCTTTTTCAAATACAAATGTAAATATGCTTTCCTAACGTGCCCTCTCTATGCTATTCCCACCTCCAGAAGACTAGTGGTATTTTGCAGATAAAGAACTCTCAGAGAATTTTTTTTTGGCCAAGGTCACAGAGAAATATCTTTAAAGCCACAACCAACATCCATTCATAACCAGCTCACCAAATCAGGCAGCCTCTCTGCACATGCACAGGTAAACAGCAGGGCATGGTCCTGCTGCAGCACATGCACTGTGGTAGCCTTAGGTGGGACTACTATTGCTATCTCATCCAGACATAATTTCTAGGTCCTCTCTGAGTTCTTCTCAAATCTCAAGCGTAACTGGCTACCTGGATATTAAGACATATATAGTACAAGAGTCATACCTCAGATCCTCTACCTGTTTTGAACCTGACTCTAGATGGCTTGTCTAACAAAAAACCACAAATACCAGACACCAACCCCAGGACAGCAGGCCTTCATTTTGGAGAAGAGATAGGAGGATGAATGTGGCAGCATCTCCTCACTGAACAGCGTGTATTACTCCCTCACTTCATCAGGCCACATTCACTTCCTCAGGTGGGATGGGGATGTTCATGTCCTGAGGTGGACAAGCAATAACTACTGCTCTGGGGAGTGATCATGGCAGTATGCCCTTTATTTACTTTTTTTTATATGTAATAATATCCTACCATACAAATTCAAAACGTGATTGTAAGAACAAATAGAACACAAGTTAGTTCTTAACATAGTGCTTCTCGTGAGTATAGCAAATAACAATCTCATTTAAGAGATTAAAAAGACACTTAGGTGTAGAGAAATGAAGTAATTTTCCCGTGAACCAGCAGAACCGAGAACTGCACACAGACCTTAGGTCTCCTCAGACTCTGGCAGTTGTTTAGGCACTGGACAGGACCACTACCTTGGACAGCTGTGGCTCTTCCTAATGCACTCTGACACCACCGTGATCACAGCCTGCTACCCTGGTGGCATCATCAATTAGTGATGATTGTAACTTCTCCTGACATCAGCTGCATTACCGCATCCAATTAATATGACAGAAGCATTCACATAATCAGCGGACTACAGACAGTAAACAACTTGTTCTTCTCTGGAGATGCCTGTTTCAGCCACCTTAACTGTATTCCACCTTTTAGATACTTTGTCAAAAATTTTCTTAAGAGACATTTTCCATTAGCTCATTTTTGCATATGCAGCAATTGGGAAGAGAGCCTCTGGAAGTGATAGAGAAGACAGGCTAAATACAAGTCAGCACTATGATACCGTTGTTAAAATGTAAATATCACTCTGGAAAAGACAAAGTAGGAGGGATCTGTAGAAAGCAGCAGGAATTAGAAGAGTTTCTCAAAGTATAATTTAGGAAAAAGGACTACAGGAATTAAGTTTTTTCAGTCTAAAAAGATGAAGTCTGAGATGAGCCATGGTAACAGCATTCTAATACATGAAATGTTATAAAAAAGCAGAGTTAGCAATTGTTCTCCACATCCACTAGGGAAGAAGAAAAAGAATTAAGATAAAACTGCAGAAAATAAGATTAGTTTCAGAAAAACTATGAACTGTAAGGACATAATAGAGCAAGAACTCTAAGAAAACTGAATTTTAAGAACAGATTAGGCAAACATATATTCAGCATAATGTAGGTAAACTTAGTCCTACTGCAGTGCAAGGTGGGCTAAAATGATCTAAAGTTGGTTTCCAGTCTTTAGCTCTTCTGTGTGCTACACTAAGACAAATGAATGCATTAGCTATATTTTTGTATCAAGACACACAGAACAATGAGAATAATTATATTGATTTGTCATTTAATTTTCATGAGTGTGTTCATAAAGATTAATTTATTTCCACTTAAGGTAGACAAAATGTCACTTCTCTACCTCTAGATATTGTTACCGTATATACTTATCAGTGTGTGCTGAGTACAGCTTCCTGGCACAGACCTGCATTGGGTACACACTTGGTCACTCACACCGGACAGCTGAAATAGTTTCAGACACAATGCTAGGTATGTCACTTCCTTGTGTGCCACTTACTACAAAAATTTGCGTCTTACCTGGACTATTCCTATAAGCCAACTAAAGCAAGGACTAGTCTTTGGCCTCTTTTTCTTTTTAAGAAGTAACATAAATATACTTGAAAAGCAATAAGCCCCATTTTCACAGAGTTTCCCTTACCCAGCACACCCCTCACCTTCCAGCTCTCACACCCTATTTTTTTTTTTTTTCTCACTACACTTCAGAGCCCCTCCAGCAGTGCATTAGTAAAGGACTCAACACCCCAGGTATGGGGCTTGCTCACTCTTCTTATTACCTAAGGCAATATCCAAACACGAAGGGCAGCATATACTTTTAGATAGATTGGGTCTTATCAGCAATAAGGAAGCTTGGGGTTAGGGAGGTCCTGCCTTCTGGTTTTACGTATCACTATATTAACTGACACAATGAAAATTAATACTTAATGTCTAGCCAGACCAACATGACATTCAGTATCTAACCAGATTCACAATTTTTTCCATGTATTTTATTTACAAAGAATATTAATATGGGCCGGATATATTTCCACCAGCCATCCCTGCTGGTCAGAGATACAATCACTATTCAAAGTAAACTAAACTTAAATGTCAAAAAAATCTAAATTTTGATTATACAGGAACTGTTCTATGAAAAAAAAGAAAATCCTAATTTACGTATAGTCTGAACCATACATCTTACATAAGATATTATAAAGCAGAACAAGAAGTGTATTTGTAACTTCCCTTTCGCTTCAGAGATAATGTCAGAACAATATTTATGAGATTATGGGTACATTTATAACTAGGCCAGAAATTTAATATTAAATGTCCATCTTATGGAAAATTTAGCTCCACAAGCAAATGAGCAGGGAATAGGTCTCTCAAAAAAGAATAAGTAACAATAAATCAAATGGCATTTTTCCTACTAGTTAAAATACCTAACTATTTAACAGTTTAAGCATTGAATTCTTAAGAAACAAGGTTTTTCAATAAAGAATTTTATCCTCTTTCAAACAAAGAAAACACTTCTGTGGGTTCTCTCACTGTGACAGATTATAGGTCACTGTGCTCTCCAGCCTCAAGGTTTTTTCAGAAGTTTGTTAATCACTCAGTGAGTGACAACAAAAATAGTCACAGACAACAGCCATACATGGGCCAACCGTTAACTTCTCTCTTAAATCTGGATCCATGTTATTAGTTGGACAGTTCAGTAACATCAACCCCCAAACTGAAACAAAAGGAACGTTTTGTAATAGTGTTTCTTAGTACAATGCTTTATTCATATAGCATATGAGTGGTACAGATGTAGGGGGAAATCTAAAGGCAATGCAGAAGGACCTTCATATGGAGTTGCATTTCTAAAATATTAATAGAGGTTTTTTCTACCTCAAAATGGTCATTGTTCACCTTTGTTAATCAAACAGGAAAAACAACCATAATATAGATAATAGCTGTTCGATTCTTGCTTTTTCAGAAGTTGTAAGAGAATGTCACCTGGCAGACCCAGGAGAACGCCTAAAAGCAGCAGCAGAAAGCAGCCTCAGTGTTTCAACACAACTGGGAAGCAAACACTTCAAAAAGCGGAACAAAGTGGGTACTTGCTTGATGGAAACTGCATTACCAAATGCGTGATTTCATGGTGTGAAAGGCGGTGCGATGATTTGCTGTGGACAGAAAGTCTACTGGATAAAAAAAAGAATTCTGGCCCTTCTATAGGTAGGGTGTCACACCATGGCTTCCTTTTTCTTTCTAAAGTAAATCTAGCCACTGTAAGGCTAGGGCCATAACTTTCCACTGGGAGAAATGTGGTCAAAGTAATACACTGGTGTTGCAGCGCTGACTAAAAAGCATGGTTAATGCCAACTACCACCTCCATAGAGCCTGGTAAATAAAAGTCTCATGACTAACCAGCAGAGTATTCCGAAAATACTGCTTTCATTGCCTACACAGTTATCACCAACATAAGCAAAATGTTTTCTTGAGCTTTTAAATTAACAGAAGTTACACTTTAATAGTATTTGGTTTTTTTCCAGTTCCTATCCAAAAAAGTCAAGGACAGATCTTTATTATATAAATTTAAGATTTACTAGGTATACAGTATCATGAGCATAGATCTTCTGTGGAAGAATTTGTACATGTCTTCCTTTATATGTAAATAAAGATTTAATAAAAGACAGACAAAACACACAGGAGATTATGAAACAAATAGAGAGCTTAGAGAGAGGAGATAAATTGCTGACTTGGATTTAGCAAATTAGTTTTTTTTTTTTAATGAAAGTCTATAGAAAGGGTTTCCATACACTGAACACGTTAATTAAATCATCTGAAAGGGCAAAAGTAAACTGGGGAAAAAAAGGGGTAAGAAAAAAGTCAGTAGTCCATCAGATCTTACACTAAAAGAGTATAAACAGTATAGCCTTTCTGTGCTGTTTGGCTGCAGGGGTGCCCAAAGTGACTGAAATCCCACGTCTTGGAAGAAAAAGGGACCTGCTTGTTGGAGAGCCTACCATACGGTGTCATTGCATATTTCTGGATGTCATAAATGCTTTTACCTCATTGTCCTCTGCATATAGTCTCAGAGACCAATTCAATTCTGTGTAATTTTCTTTTTAAAAGTGCATTTAGAAAAATATTTTTTAAAATAGCAGAGATGCTTATTGCTGAGTTACCGTACATTTTTTTATTAAGATTTAAAAAAGACATATGACTGAATTCAGACTTTTTGTAATATTTTCAATTGGCTATGAAACACATTTTTTTCCCTCAGGATATTTGACATATTTTTTTAAAATGTCAATCCAAAATGTAACTCAAAATTAAAAAATATCTCATTTGAATGAATCCTGCACTGTCAGTTTTAACAGGACTCATAACAAATCCAATCTCCATGCATTCATCAATGTAAAATAAATTATGTTTGAACTCACCCTATCTTCCTTATAGCTATGCTTGAGGAATTCACACCTGCCCTTGGTTATTAGACCCAAGACAATACTGCCATAAATTTCAGATCAATCATAGAACAGCCCAGGTTGGAAGGGACCTCAAGAGATCATCTGGTTCAACCTTTTGTAGGAAAAGGAGCCTAGGTGAGATTGTCTAGCACCCTGTCCAATTGCATTTTGAAAACCTCCAGTGATGGAGACTCTACCACATCTCCGGGGAGGCTATTCCAGTGAATGATTGTTCTTACTGTAAAACATTTCTTTCTTGTGTTGAGATAAATCTTCTCCCAGTGCAACTTGTACCTATTGTCCTTTGTCTTCTCCATATGGCTCCTTGTGAAGAGAGAGCCTCCTTCCTCTTTGTAGCTGCCCTTTAAGTACTGGAATACTGTGATGAGGTCCTCCTTGAGCCTTCTCTTCTCCAGGGAGAAAAGACCTAAGGCCTTCAGTCTTTCCTCATAGGGCAGTTTCTCCTGTCCTTTGATCATCTTTGTGGCCCTCCTTTGGACCCTCTCCAGTCTGTTTGTGTCTTTCTTGAATTGTGGGGACCAAAACTGGTCACAGTTCTCCAAGTGTGGTCTGGAGATGCAGAACAAGAGATCACCAAAACAAGAAGAACAACTATTTTTCTTCTTAAACTGGGATAATAAATATTTTGACATATAAAATGCTAAATTTTTTGTGGTTGTTTTTTATTTTGTTTTTACATTAATTGTACAGGTTTGAATAACACAAGAATCTAAAGAAGGCAGTGGTGCAGGGACAGTCTTCTAGGGCTCACTGTGCAGTGAGGTGACAGGCAGAGCTCAAAAATAGGCTTAAAAATGGAACGGAACAACTGAAATCTTTCCTTTCCCACAAACTTGCTCGAGTACCTATGAAACACCAAAGGGCTAGAAACATGAGTTGGTAGGAGCTCCAGAAAACAGAGATACTTGTTTCTGACAGCTGTTAAGGGACAGCCATCATAAACTGGCTCTCTCACACGCAGAAGATCCACTTCATGACAGGTAAACCTCTGTATCTGAGTCAGTCCATGAAGATTAAATTAACATAACTAGCAATGAATACAGTCTGTTTCACCTATCATAAAATGAGCTAGATGAACTGAACTCTTAAAGCATTTATTTCTCCACCGACTACAAAAATGGGACTACAGCAAGCCAGCGTGCATCGGCATGGGATATGTCAAAGGTGAGATCAATGCCACCCACAGTTTTCCAGTCAAGGGATACGACAATAGCGGAACAACCGTCATAGCTTACAAGCATTTGAAAGCAGAATACAAAACATTCAACTGAACAGAGCCATGTGAATGACACTTTTAAAATAATTATTTCCTCTCCATTCTTGCATTACGTACAGAAAAAAAATCTCAAGAAGATTACAGGTATCAATTTGCATGGGTCTTTAAATTTTTTGAGCCAGATAGGAACCTGAATAACTTAATTTCACAAGGAAACCGAGGTAAATATACTAGGCAGAGAGGCAAAACTATTCTTCTTTCATTATGTAACACCAGCATGTTTGGCCCCGCACAAAACATCCAGGTATCTGGCCTAAGAGTTGTTTAAATGTTCTAAGTTGAAGAACACAAGCTTTTTATGCTTTAAAATACATATAGAACAGCAGACTAAATTAAGGTCTCATCATACAGGATGTTTAGTTTTGTTTTATTTATAAATTTGTTAAATTTATTTGCATTTTTTTTTGCTGGGGTTGGGTCTGTGCTTAGAGCAGGCTCACAGGATAACAACACTCCATCTGCCTCAGAGGTGCTTGCTTAATTTTTGCTTTCATAGACATTTTACACAATAAGCATGCTAGTGTTAGAAAGTTCTCAGTTTCTGAATTCTTCTGCAATACATTGCAGAGGAGGTAAACAGAAATCCTGAGCCCTGTTTGCAAAGAAATGAAAGACCTTAAAGATTTCAGGAAACCTTAAAATACACTAATTGCAAATACTTGAGGACATGCAACATGCAACAGCCAACACTTCTCTAGATACTTCCTTTAGCTGTCAAAAAAAGATGTTTTACAAGTCTCATGATGCTTAATCTCTAACAGACTTCTCTCTCCTGGGAATGAAAGTGTAACACTATGTAAAAATGAACCATGAGCCTCTCTCTCTCTTACAGCTTGTTCCTGATACACTCCTGATATCAATGCAAGTCTTACAAAATAACTGCCAGTCAAAATTGCAGTCCCATGGAAGCAAATTGCTAAACCTCAGGATTTCAGACTCACCTACAAATTGCAAATTGGCATTATCCAAAACTACCACCAAACCACATACAACAGTGTGAGTCAGGTCTCAGGTGAGTTACAGAAAACATCAGCCCGTACAAAGACACTCACTGTAAGATACACTGTGAAAACAGAGGTTATTAGAAACATTCTGCTGAAATACACACCCACATTGTGTACTTGCTTTCCTTACAACATCTTTAATTATAAGGATATTGTAGATATATTATCATAAATCAACAAATCTGTTTCCGCAGCATGTTACTAAGCAACTGTAACCAAGACCTTGTGTAAATGAGATTAAAATTCCAAGGTAATGATTCTCAAATACAACCTCACATTTAATAGTCAGAGTTGAACATGTTCATGTTAAAGGAAAAAGGTCTGTTTAGTTTTATGATTGTTGAAGTAGTTTAGATATATAGAAAATGTAAATCTGTGCGTACTAGTTGTAGGCATTTCCACCGTACAATGAACTGTGCAAAGATCTAACAATCCCCATATATTTTTCAGATAAAATAACTAGAAGCTTCTTCAAATCAGTTTCATTATTCATCATATGCATTTCATTCTTCCACTTAATGGTATCCAAACTATACAAAAAATTGATACTACTTTAAATAATGTATTATTAGTTTTTATTAAAACTCCTAAGAAAAAATATCACAGTCAGACAGTGTGAAAGAATACTGTAATACAGTGGTTAATTTGTTTTGCTGCACTTACAATATAAAAAAGCCTTTTTTCCAGTCAAAAATACACTTAAGTATAAGCACCTTTCTAATAACTGGCTGCACTTGGTATGCATGTCCCCATTATTTCAGCGCTCAGACATTCACTGGGCGTATCAAGTAACGTGAGGAAACTCCAGTTCAGAGTAGACCAGAATACCCTCTAACCAGAAGAGGTTGTCATAAGCACGTAAAACCTTTCTGCCACTGTCAGTGCTGCCTTCCCACAGAGTTTCAAAGTTCGAGTTACCTGACCTCATACTGAATGTGACTAAACATTTTTAAAGGCAGCTCAAATTTAAGGGAGGATGACTGCGATTTTGCTACTTCTGCCTCACAAGAAGTCTCTACAAGAGCAGAAGTCATCTGCAAAGGAGACAGAACCTTCCTGGAGGCAATTTATTCCTTGTTCAGCCCGGTTTCCGGGAACTCGGGGCCACCACAAGCCCTTTTCTGCTCCAAGCACACATTGCATTTCTTTGATATTGTCTCCTTTTACACATACATGCATCTTCGCAAACAGTCCGTTTTCTTTAAACCTACAAAAAAACCCCCTGCACTGCATATACACACCACCTGCTGGGGAGAAGATGAGAGAATAAACATGTGACAGACATTAATCACGATGCTTAATGCACTCCTGGCATGCTCTCCGCTACCACAGCAAGGAGAATCATTTAACAACCTGCGTGGATGGAGCAGAAGGGGAGACTTGCCAGCTTTATTCACTCATGATTTTTAAGTTCTTCTGCCTGTTTTAAACATCTTAAGAACATATAATATGTGCAGAGCCCTTTCCATTCTGAATTCTCCAGCAGTGACAACTTGGTCCATACCCCAGCCTTCCTGGAAAGTAACATTTCTGTACCTCCCCGCTCCTCTTCACCCAGGGTGTACTTGAATGCAGCACTGCTTTGTGCCAGTGGTACCGTGCAGTAAGTACTTCTCTCCCCACGGCTTTACATATTTCTTGTCTTACAGAAATGGTTACGAGTCTTAATATTTTATGTCAGTCAAAATATAAATTAACTACATTCTCCACTATCCTAATGTCTACGTCTTCTTCTAAGGCCAATAAAAGCTGCTCTGCTTATACCAAGAATGAAATCAAACCATAACAAGATATTCCACTGAGTACATGTCTCTCCCACTGGGAAAAGGGTGACAAATGGAACACTCAAGTACAAAAGGCTGTATTTCTTGATTTCTTCCATTGAGAAAACAGAATGTAGAGTAGGTAGTGGCCTACTTCAATTATTTTTTTCAATTACTTTTCAGAGACACCATCGACACTACTGTTTTCCTGTGGTGGGAGGAGCTTAGGAGATACAAGCAACAGTTCTAAGTCAACTATTTGCAACCGCATCTAAAAAGCACCTTTAACTTTTAAAAGTTCCTCTTCAAAGCAGTGTCTGAAGAAAACTACTACCATGCTAGAGTTCACAAGGTATTTTGGAGTATTTAATTCTGCCAATCTTCCTTTGATATTCTACACTTATAGCAAGGCTGTTTCAGTCAACTGTCCTCACATTTACTGGTCAGACCTCAAAACGATGTTCCAGGACATGAAGAATTCCAGCCCTCCATCAGAGACATGTACTGCTTTATAATATATTGGCCTATCAGCTTTATATAAGTAATATCCCCTGAGTAAAAGGTATTCAACTATGACCATAATAGGCACTCCACAAACAAATGAAATAATTGAAGATTGTGCTCTTCAAGTGTTTCACTTTAAAAATGATGGTACAAATGATATTCTGACTGCAGGATCTTTTCCTTTTGTGTGTTCAATGCATTCCTATTTTAAGGTCTGATTTTTTTATGGGAACAGCAAGTATTTTCTGCTTTTCGCCCGTCTATATTACAAGGCTAACACAGCTGAGATGAATTCCTATGCATCAACAGAATTGTTTATGAAGGTCTACTTAATACAGCCTTCATGAAGATTGTGGCATATGGAAAATCTTTCCAGCTCAGATGTCTATTTCTGACATTACCTGCTGGTTTCATACCCAGCATCTTCCACGTACTAAGGTGTGATTAAGCCTCTCCTGTTCAAAAATAATCCCATCACTTCTTTGAGGAAATTGATAGTTGCTTGACTATTTGTAGAGCTCTGAATGCTGATGTTTTCCCAACTCTTGTCCATCTACTCCTTGATTTACTATAACCATACTTTGTCCCTGAAATTAAGCATTCTGCTACTATAAAACCAACAAGGTTAAAATACAGATCCCTATAGAAAAAAAACCAAAAGGGCTGAAACTGGCAGATTCACGCAAAACATCTCGTGGTAAGAAATTGTTCCACTGAAAAAAACTAAGAACAGGTATAAAATTAATTAGTATTCATTATTACTATGAACTGTTAATCTACTATACTATCAACTTCAAAGATCCATTATAAGTCTGTTCCTGAACATCCAGTTCCAATTTCTTTGGTACAAAACGTTTAGTTACTATTAACTGCATATATTAATATCTGTGATCTCAGTTGTGAAGTAGGGCCTTATTGTAGCAGTCTTTTTGAAGATACACATCAAAAAGAGACCCTGAAACATTTACACACAAGATTCAAGATGTATACAAACAGTGCAGATGGAAAACACAAGGGAGACACACCTGTCTCTCACACCATGGGCACTGGTCACAGCACACCAGATGCTGAATTTCTGTCACACCTGAGGCACGCAATGGCGATGAGAAACCCGCTGGAGAGATCCGACATCAAACAGCCAGGTAGGTGGCTTTGCCAATGCACAAAGAAAAA
>VFFE01007767.1:760347-835866 GCA_008921705.1 Burhinus oedicnemus
CCCCAGGCCTGGCCGTGCGCCGGCGGGCACCTGCCGGGCGGGGCGGGGCTGGCGGGGCCGGCGTGGAGGGGGGGGGCCCGGCGGTGCGGGGCCTCTGCCTCACGGCGGCTGCCCACGCAGGCCCGCGGTGCCCGTTAGCGGGGTGAGGAACGTCTGTTTTCAGGCTCGGTGTTGCTGCCTTTCCGAAGCTGAGTCTCTCCGGGGCGCGCCAGCGCTCCCACGGGGCAAGCAAATCTCAGCCAGAATGGTAAATTCGGTTCCTCAGGGCTGGCTTTTGCCATTCATTTTTTACGTGCTCGTTAGTGCTGCGAGAACAGTACAGCAAGAAGTCATGCATTTTTCCTTAGCTGTGGACTTGTTTAACTACCTGGAATATAAACCACACCGAGGAAAGTGCTTAAGCCAATGCAGTGCAGCCTTTTCTGAGGGTTTTTTTTTCAGTAGTGCAGCACTCTGTGTGGCGCACAGCAAGGACAAATTCTGCACATACTTGGGCGTTATTAAGTAATCAGAATGCAGTCAGCTAAACTGGAATACTTGGCTATAATTCTTCCTTAGCAACCCAACTTTTATGCACTGGCTGGTTAAAGGCGTGGGGAGAAACAGTAATTTCATTGAAATTAATAATATATGTGATTAAATGAGAAATACCTAATCAAGCTTTAAATATTACATGACGGAAGTCGTCGAACTTCTTCTGCCTCATCTAGACATAAACATCTGGCACCCAATGAAACTCATCGTTGAGATGCTGGCTGTGCTGCAAGCAACAGGAGAGCAGATTTGCAGGCAGTGTTGTAAATGCCTGTTGTCTGCTTTGGCTGTCTCAGTGCAGTAGCAAATGGACAAACTGCTGACCAGCTCCATTTACATTCCTGCAGTCTGCAGGCTTGTCCATTTTGGGACCAGTGCTACCAATTTGCGGTTCTCAAAAATCCTGATTCAGATATTTATTTTTTTTACTGTTGTTGTTGTTAACCAAATCAGTTTTGTTCTGGAATCTAAGGTTTTTCTTCTCACTGTTCATCACTGACAATGGCATAGTAATTTTTCACAAATACCTGAAAACCAATTTGGCCTGGGTCTCAGATTCCCCAGACAGAAATAGGTACATACGCACTCTGCAGTGCCGATGCAGTGAGTCTCATCATCTGCTGCCTCTGTGCTGTACAGATTACCTTACACTTTCTGTCGGAAGGTCTGTCTGGTGGTGAACAATGGCTTTTATTCAAGGAACTCTGAATGCTAGGCGTCTGAGTATGTTGGTAAAGGAAACTTGAATACATGGTAACTCAATGTTTTCTGCAGGAACTGTCATTTGCGGATCCATCTAAGATCACATCTGAGTTGAATTAGGCCCAACGTGTAGGTAAGCAATTCCTGTTCTGCAAAGGCTATGCAGTGTAGCGGAGTAGTAAGTCTGTAGTAGGAACTGAGATGGAGACCCAGCTAAATTACTCTCAGATAGAGGGCAGTGAATGTTACTTATATGGGGGGAAAAAAAAAAAATTCTTTCTTAGCTGACTTAATTCTTTCTTTTCTTAGATTCAACTCAATGGCTTATGGGTGAAAAAGCTCTGTAGCTCATCAAAAATAACTAGAGGCGTACAGCTCCCCCAAACCGCTGATATGAAATCCTTGAGATAGATGCTTCATTCCTGGAAGTTCAAGTTTATTAAAATCACATTCAGAGCCTTCTCCTCAGTGTGCAGGCAAAAATCATTTGGATATTACTCTCAGTCTCAATGCTACAATGAAATCTCCTGCCTTATTCTTGAAGGGAAAACTTTTATTAACCAAAATATCAACACTAAAAATGGAATAGTAAAATCAATAGGAGTACCTGCAGTTATATCCAAATTGAGTGGTTTGGCAGTATAAAAGCATTCCAATATTTATCATTATTTCAGGATCCTTTTATTAACTTTTATTAGTTTTCTCCACAAGGGAGGAAAATAGTGTCTGAATCACAGTCTTGATTTCCACAGCACAGAGCTCTTTCCTCATCAGCCACAACTTTTTTTTTCTAGTGCTGCTGTAATGAAAAGCAGGTTCTTTTGCTCTACACAAGCCAGTGGGAGAGAAAAATCCCCTTCACCAGTGACTGTGAGAAAGCAGTGAAATGTTACTCGTCAGTAGTCTTTCCTGAGTAATGATGCAATGGTAAAGTCCAGCAAAGCAAAAATACAGCAACCTAGCTATGTCACTAAGAGGGTGTAAACCCTCTATGACTATGAAGCACAGAAGGATGAAGACCTTGCACACTAGCTAGAGAACTCCTGCCACAAGCAAGTGGTGGTGGACCTCTAGATAGAATCCAGTATTGGTTCCCAACTGGTATGTATTCACAAGTTGTAAGTTGTATCCCAAGCTTTTAGGCTATTATACTTACCTCATCCAGTGCATTTCAGGGCTGTTTATCTGGCCTAGATGATTGAAAAGTAGGTGTTTAGCTGAGCAATGCAAACCAGCAACACCTGCAACACAATTTTTGCAGCATACCTACAGTGGTCCAAGTGAGAAAGACCTTCTGGGGCAGCAGTGTTACAGCATTAGAAGTATTATGACTGGATAGAATGGCGATTACTAAAGTTCCTATTTCTGTGGGTCAATAGCATCACCAACTGCATTTTTATGTATTTATTTGAGAGGAAAGTTTTCAGTGCTCCTTTCGGTTCATTTGGATGATAAACATGAAAATGTGTGCTGCAGAAAAAAAATTACGTTGATATGTGATTTCACACATTGATACTGAATTTTACCTGAGATAGGAAAGTTTCAAAACTCTGTTGAACTAGAAAGTTAGCCTATGTTATTGGAAGTGACTTGAAAACATCTTGAAAGAGACGATCCATACAAACTTGTTTCTATGGTCATAGGGATCTCTGTTTTAAATCTAGTTCTGCTGAAAGGTTTCTTGTGAACTTCCTCAGCTCTCTTTCCCAAAAAATACGCTCCTTAAAACCCATCTCCCATGGCTGTGGTTAAGACCTGTTGGAGCCCTCAAGTGAACTTCTAAGCATGGCAAGAAAGCAAAGGCTTCTGTCTTGCAGCTCATCATGCATTTCCCAGGCCATACATAAAAGCTCTGAGAAGGTGCTTACTGCCTTCCATGATCACATGAAGGTATTGTCTTTTCACCCACATTTCTACAAATGGACCCTGCTCACAATGTTATGGATGTATAGAGCCCTATTGGAAAAAATAGGAGTTCATGTAAGCATAGTGATCTGTCTTTTTCATAGCAAAGAATGTGGTTTTCTTTCATTCAGATATGGGTTCATTTAATTACATTTTGTGGAAAAAAAATGCTGAATGTAGTACGCCTCAATTAACAGCTGATGCCCCACTTGCAGTGTCATAATTCGGTCATTTTTCTGGAATAAAGATCACAATACGTTCTTATACTCTGAAGGACTGTTGTAAAAATAATGTTTGGTATATTTCACTGATTTTTCATACCAGATCTGTTCTGTATACAGGTATAAAAGGTGGGATAACTAACAGGTTAAGCTAATGTACGCGAAATATCTTACTGCTGTAACCAGCTCATAAGGTTTGTGTATAAGCTCCAGCAGATAACAGGTATTATATTTAAGTGGAAGGATGATCTCGTGGTTAAGGCACTGCATTGAGAATTGCAGATGAAGCCTCTGAGCAGTACTGCAATACAGATAAATAATACTGAAAGAGGTTTTGTGAAACTCTGCGGCTGTCCTTAATTATGTAGGAAGGGAAAACATTAAACATATATTGGTTGGCACAGGAGTTGCCAGTCAATTTTTGACCCTTACTGTTTGTGCTTGCATTTAACCACATAAAAGAAGAAACTGCATAGTTACATTTCAAATAGGAACAATGCAACTTTAATGTGACCTTGTTTAGAGCTACCCGGGGTGCTGTTAGAGAAATGTGCTTTTAAATTCTCTATGAAAGAGTAATTTATACTCTTTGCATGCAAGGGTCAGTGGAAGTATGGTTTCAACTTCAGCTTTAGAAAAGCTAAAACTAAAAGGGAATGTTTTCCTACCAAAACCGAAACAAAACCAGCAATGATTAGACTTTATTATTTTCTGTAATATGATCCAAACAACAATCTGCAGTGGAATCTCAATATGCGTTTCCAGAATTAGGCAATCTTTAGCTATTCAGATTAATCTAATAGAGCAAGGAAATACTAAAACAAAAATGCTTAGTCAATCCCCAGCAGTATTTTCTGTTCTTAGGATCTCCTTTCTTCACTAAAAAAACATTCAAACCAAATACTGCATTCCACAATGGCTATATGCTTAACAGATATATGAAAAAGTAATAAGAGTCAGCATGACTACAGAATTGTCTAGAAGAAGGGGCTTTTATTCTCTCAGTATTAAAGTTGCAATGGAACTTTCTATTGCTTTATGCATGGGGTCAGGATTTTCCCTTATTAATGGGTCGTCCAGGATAATTTCTCTTCAAATTATGAAAAGAAAAAAATGAAAAAAAAATTGTTTTTATGTTTGACTGAAGGCAAAAGCTAGCTGTAATAAAGCTTAGTAAAAATGGGCTGGTTACTCGGATTATGCTGAACAGAAGGTTGTTACCTCGCTCATTTGGTTTTGTTTGAACCTAGAATAGCTGATTTTTGAGCAAAAACCAGATTGAAAACTTCCTTCTGGTACAAGTCTTATTACCTGTGTGCATATGTATTTCAGAAAAAGCAGCTGACATCAGTGAAGCATATGCACTCTATAATTCAGGTGCATAAAGCAGGTAGAGTTCTGTGGATAGCGATACACAGGGTGTTTTGAGAATTTGGCGGTGCATGCTTCAGTGTTAGCTTTTTTAGCTGGCATATCCAGAGATGGAGGCAAACGAGCACAACTAGGAAACTGTAACCATACATCCACTGTTTCGTAAATTGTGTCTTCTGTGATTTGGGAGCCTAGAAAAAGTCAATCTGACTTACGGCTCAGTAACATATTCTAACATCAGAGGTTGGGGTGCCTGTGTGCCCTTCACATTAAACTTGCATGTGTATAGTTTGAGCGGAATGAGCAATGTAAACAGGTGCAGGCAGAGCACAGCAAGAGCTGTGTTCCTCGCTGCCAGAGCTGCACTGGTCCCAGTGCCTCAGTTCAACCATTCAGTCCATCATTTTGTTTGCAGACCGAAGTGAGGAACTTGCAGAACCCAAAACAGTGTTCCCACAGGCAGTAGTCTAAATTCTGGAAGCGTTCAAATGAAATCTCCATATTCAGTGACAGTGCTTAGAAGAAATATACGTTATTAGTACTTTCTTTTATCCCTTCTCTCTGTTACAGTCTCTGTAAATTTTCAATCCAGTTACAGCTCAGAGGGTGTTCCAGCCACATAAATGGAGTGAAACATTTTCTTTTATGTATATTGCATTGAATGTGTTGGAAAATTCTTTACTGTCGGTTTTCCCTCCCTTTCTAGTCAGAATTAGAGATTCCTATCAAGTTTTGCAGGAATAAAAACAAATTAAGTAGAAATAAGGATTGGTGAAGATAAAAAGTCTATATATTTTATTTGATAAAGGAATTTATGTGCATGAACAAATAATTGATAGAGGAATGAAAAGCCATCATCAGAGCTCCTGGAGAAGCTGAGGGAGAAGATTGTCTTCCGTCAACTCTACTACCCTGTGTCAAGAAACAAAACTAGATGCTTAGTCCCAGTCCAAAGAGTTTTTCAAAAACTTTACCACCACAGACAACAAATCCAACACAGTCCAGACAAAAGGCTCTATGGTGGACTATCAGCTGTGGAAGAACAAAATGTTAATTATTCATTCTGTTTTAATAGCTATCACTTTTTATTTGCTGTGTTGAGTAAAAATATAAAGCCACTTGGTTTTGCTTATGAAGATGAAATGGAAATAAAAGCTTATTTGTTAATTGTGGATATTGTTTACTGGCCTATGTTTAGCCTGAGAACAAAATAGGAATTTAGACATAGAATTAGGGTTCTAAACTGAATTTTAAAACCTAATGAGAGGGTTCTGGTAGTTTTGAATAAAAAGACAACAATGGCATTATTCATACTCTTGTCTATGCAACTACTTTCCCATTATTTCCAGAAATAGTAGCTGAGTAGTTTCCTGCCTAAATAAACAGTTCACGTAGATGGAACTTTGTCTATAAAGCTTTTTAAAATAAGGTTTCCTTTTTTAAACTGAACGACATAGTGAAATACAGGAAGGGTTGGGCTGTGATTAGACCGGATTCTTGAATTTAATGTTTTAAAAGGTTACGTGACCAGTTCAGAGTAACTAAATACGCTTACTCTGTAGACAGCGTGAAAGTATGGTAGGGAATACACTCCCTCCATTGCCAAAAGAACCAGCTTCTTGTAATAAAGACACAGAATCATTAACAAGCCTGACTCTGGGCTTCAGAGAAAACTGTATTTCCAGCCCTCCTAGCAAGATTTTAAAATTATAGCCTTCACAGTGTAGACCTGTCAAATCTCACACATTGAGAGGGAGTCTCACACATTTGGCTCCCGACCTACCTCGCCTGCGGCTCGACCTGTATCACACTCATTTGCAACGCTGCGCCATGGCTCCCCTCCCATCCTCTAACCCCACATGCCAGGCACAGCTGGATGGCCCGATCTGCAACCTGCCAAACAGCTGCAGCTACTGTGGGGCATCAGGGAGCGACAGGAGGAGGAGGAGGGTGCACAGTCCAGCATGGCTGCATTGCTGAAAACAAGGATAGATTCCAGGGGAATTCCTGGAAATATTAGCAAAATCCCTTTCCAGAAAGTAAAAAGTAAAATCTCTTCATAATTCAATGTTAGTATTTTTCTAATTTATGTTACTTTTTAAGTCTTCTGTTTTGAATAAAGATACTATGAGCTCCAAGGCTATTAAATCTATAATCTATAAACAAATGAAAAAACACAGTTCAGGTACATTACAGGCTTAGGTCAGCAAGACAATGACCGGTGATAATCTTCTCCCAGCAACAACAACAACAACAACAACAACATTGGCTTCTGCAGCACCATTCCTGGTCCCAAGCTTTCAGAACATGCTAATAGAATAGGAGACAAGATTGAGGAATATTCACTTTCTGCAGCGTACTTGGAGATAAACTGTGAAAAGGAAAACAAACAGTAAGTTTAGCAAAGCCCATCATCTCACTTTAAGCTCAGCTCAGACACTCTAAGGATGTGGCTATGAGTTCTGCCTTACCCCTGAATTTTTAACAACAGAGCTTCAAAGGGTTGAAAGGTTGGGAGCAAAAGGCCAAGGCAGAGACCCAGCCCTCACCCGCACTGCCACATGGATCTCTGGTGACCTGAAGGGCACTGCTGCTTTCATTGAAAAGTCAGGGATAACAACTTAGAACCAAAGTCTTCTCTCTCCAACATCTTTCCATGCGTTTTTCCATAGGCTTCTTTACTAGGCCCAGAACAAAGTCTAATTTGCACCATCTTCCTAAACACAGAACTGTCGTATGAGGTTATACGAGCCTTGGATGGGGAAATACACTATTTAATTTTCTATTTGTTTAGTATAAATTAAATATAATTGCATTAGAAAATTAAAAATAAATCCATTGCAAGTTTTTTAAACAGCTTGGCTATTTTAACTGATAAATTTTTCCTATGGATGCAAATTGTGTTGTACATACAGGGACTTTAGAAAATCTGTATCATCTCTTTAGTCTGAGCCTATTATTTTTATTTATTTCCTCTCTGCAGTGGACAACATAGAGAGTAGCAGGCCCAATGCTACTGTGATGAAAAAAATACATCTTTCTTTTCATCGGATCTCTGCACTTCATCGTTAATGAAAAATTAGAAGAGAAGAAACAAAAGCATACTCATTATTCAGCCAAAAATTCATATGAATACTCTGGACCTTGAGTAAGATTCTCAGTAATGTGGCATTTTGGAGGAGTTTCTTTTTAGATACGGTACAAATGCATGTACAAAACAAAAAGGAACTTTAAAAACGGACTACAACTTTTTTTCCTTATGACTTACTTTAGAATTACAGCTAGCACATTAGCTTTAGTCTTAAGAAGTAAATGGAGAGCAACATTTCACATAAATTAAATTTTCTAACATGTAATTGAGGATTTTCAGTGTGAAGTTCTCATTTTTCCCTGACAGCTATCTATGAATTATCTTAAATGTTATCTTAGAAAAGGCAATTATTATGTGGAGCATTAAGCAGAGCACAAATATTGGTACACTGCAGAGATACCAGTTAATTTTCCTTTGACTACTGAACCATAAAGAAAGGAAAACAGCATTGTTAAATGGTTCTAAAGTTACTGTGGCAAGCAGCGGTTGTGTTGCGGCGTGAAGGATACAGTTTTGGAACATGCCACAGAGGAAATTACTACAAAGTTATATTATACAGAATGTTTTATTTATTTCATTCGCATTAAAAAAGCCCTGATGATTTAGCCGTGTCCACACCTTCCGCTGCTGTACGCTCCAGACCAAACCCTCTGACTGTCCGTGTTGGCTTGGCAGCAGAGTATGTTTCATATTATCATGAGAGTAACCTACTTGGTCCATCAAGGGAAGGAGGGAAAACTCCAGAGGATTTGGTTTTCAGAGTCCCTGCCGGTGTGACTCATCAGGCAGCCGGAGCTACCTGTACCAGCAGCAGCAATTGTATGAGGCAGCACGTCACTGCCAGCAGCATCCTCATCTCCTGTCACAGAGAAGACAACTCTCTTATGCGTGATTAGCACTGCAGCCCCAAAATAACCACACCAATCTTTCTAAAAGAGCTTCCCAAATTAACCAGTATGGCTACAGCACCTGATCTTCCCCAGTTTTCCAGCTCCCTCAGGCCAGGCCCTTGCTCTGACACTACTAGCTAGGTACCAACCCACTGGTGGCCATCAACTTGCATCTGCTTCACAACCAGCTCCATCAGTCTGGGATGAGAGCACGCTGGCATGCCCTGCTGCCTCTGACCACACATGTTGGTGCGCTTGATCCTGTTTTTTCCTTAGAAGCTCCTGTCTGCTAGGTGACACAGAGAAACACTGTTCAGAGCCACCAGGTTTTTCATGATGGCATCATCTGGGCCAAGCAGGAGGGAATCCTTTTAGCTCTCCTTTCTCCTGCCATAACCCAATTTAAACGCAGTCACCCATCTAGCTTAATTACACCCCCCATCCCTACCACAGGCCCTTGTGCACTTCTAACCTAAAAACAGAGCCAGGGCAGGATGAGCACCTTGCCGCCATCTGAGCCAGGCAGAACCTGATTTCCTGCCTTCAGTCCCTCTGCTAAGACGTAGTGATAAATAATGACAAATAGTAGATAGGACTGTCTCTCTTTTTATGGCAAATCAAAAATGAGAAGCAAGGAAGTGAGACAAGGACTATAAGGACCTTATGTTCTGTTCTGCAAGGGCTTGTAGGATAGCTGTTGTTCCCAGGAATGTAGATGTAGAGGCTTAATGTATCTGGGGACACCAGCCCAGGACTCCCTCCAGAGGAAAAGTCTTCACACCAAAGAAGTGTTGACGTAGTTTGCTAGTCTGATTGGGATGGATCCAATACATGTTGAAACCAACTGAAAGACTCCCGCTAACATCCGTGTATGCTAGATTAGACCTTAAATACAATAGACTATTTAATTTGCACTAAGGAGGAGGTTCAGCATAAACAGAAAACAGTGTGGTTGGTTATGTGCTGGCACCACACACCAATTTTAAATGTCATAAGCTCCTTTCACAACACCAGTTGGTGCAAGTGGACAGGAAGCTACTGAGACAATGTTATGCATAGCTCTCTTTGTCATAGTTAACTCTTTGATGAAAGAGAGGCTGGACTTCTGGGGGCCATTTCAGGTACTATTATACTGGATTAAACTCTAGAACTGCTTATCCATAAAATCCTGATAAATAGGTGTTAGCCACTCCAAGTCAGCTTTCAAAGAGGTTCTTAGTAAAAACAAGTTCTTCATGCTCGCAGAAAGCTTATTAAATATTGCATCACCCTGGAAATTGTACTTTGGGAAAACTTTCAATTAAAACATAGAAAATAGTAACCTTCCCCACTTTGATGCTATCAAATTACTTCAAGAAGAAAATGTCAAAATGACATTTCTCTGGTGTAGCAAAAGCATGCCGCTTCAATTATCATTCAGAAATGGTGCCTCAGTCCACATACTTAAGGCCACAACACGTACTGTGCCCGGCTCTTCAGAAGCAAAAGAAAAGATTAACATCTTTTCTAGACTTTTTTGGATTGGTGCTTGGCTGATTCTTTGCTCAGCCTGTATTCCAACTGGGATAAATATTGAGGTCAATGTATAAATATCATTCTGGATAACTGCTCTGTATCACCACAGTACATCTACTCTCCATAAATCCACTTAAATAAGGCAGGATTGCACTGCAGATCAAATGTTATATCCTATCAGAAAACTTTCCTCATAAGCAAAATTGAAATTGCACTTGTGCATATCTAAACTGGTGTAGATAGCATGCCAGCTCTGACATCAAGATCATCTTTGCACCAAATCAGTCGCTTTAGTCCATAAGGTATTTTTAACATGCCTTCATGCTCCCCCTCATAACTTCTGAGTGCTTCTGCAGTGGGAGAGTGACTGGTATGACGGATCTAGCGTACTACTTAATATTATGCAGTCCTACTCAGTAATTACTGAGATCATAACCCTATTTTTAGAAGAAAAAATAAAATCACAATTCAACAGCAAGCATAAACACAAGAAAAAAGAAAAAAAGAACAGGAAATCTGTAGTCAAAAGTTTGTTGCATTTAATTTGTTTTCAACTCAAATATGCTCCTCTTACTAGGAATAATTTTTCTAACACTTATGACACTGAAAAGTTCTTCATGATCCTGGAAAGGAAGAAAATATGAAAAATCATTAAGGAAAGAAGTCAGTTGCATATGCGTTACAGTTGTAAAATTAATCCACTCAACTAATGATAGATCAGAAAACCCACAAGCTGTCAGGTTTTCAAATTTGTCAAGTATATCCTCATAATTACATGTAATAACTGTCATGAGAAATTTCTCTTTATTCTTTTTTGCCATTCTTATCAACTAACCTGCAAACTGTTCCAAACGTAAGTCAAGACCTTCTGCTAACCTACCAAACTGCCTGAAACACAAACCACACATTTCTTTTAGGTAACATAATCCCCCACCAAAATAATAATCAAAGGTAACTTATAGAGCTAAAATATACAGCAATATTATTAATAAAGAATAACAGAAAGTTCTAGCACAAAAGTATGTGTGAAATTAAAACATATTTCTTACAAAATAATGAGAACTAGTGATAACGAGAACTCAGCTGATATCCAGCCCTCATGACTACAGCAGATTAAAGAAGGTCTAAGCCTGGCAAGCTTTGGGCTATGTTGTGTTAAGGTGGCTGTTCTTATAGCACTGAAAACAGATTTTTTTCTCCTCTCCTGTCAACAGTTTTTTCTTAGACCAAGACAGAAAAGATCATAAACTTTTTATTTTATTATTAATTAATTAAATCCAGGTTAGATAGTAAGAAAAATTTATAAGTAAAGCACTGGAATAAACTGCCTGAGGGGGAGGTGATATAGTCTCCATCTTTGCTGGACATTAAAAATAGGTTAGCCCACGTTGGGTGAGAGGCTGAGTGAGGTGATCCCCTGAGGTCTCTTCCAACCTAAATCGTTCTATGGTTTTAAATTTGTATCAAGAATGATACAGATAATACCAATCCTGCCTTGAGACAAGAACTTGGGGCTGGTCAACTTTTTGAAGTACCTTTCAGCCCAAGGATTTGATTAGGTGGTTTCTCCATGTTAACTGTGTCTGAACATTCACCCAGCTTTACATGGGACGGAATTTCCTTTGCACTTCATGTGCCTTTCTGCTGCGAATGAGACAGCAGTGGGCCTAGGCCGCATCAGAGGAGAGCAAAGAGCCCCATCAGCAGGACAAGCGTCTGATGGGACAGGAAAGAAAAACTGGGCAGAAGCAGGATCCCGCCTTGCAAAATTTACAGTGGCCTTTAGTGATGAGCAATTTTGGCATTGGAAAAAGGAATTTCTTGGGCAAAAAAGGTCTAAGTTGGAATGAAGATTGTGAGTATCTCTTATCTAACGAATGGGAAAGTAATTTACAATAATCACAAAATCATAGAATCATAGAATTGTTTAGGTTGGAAAAGACCTTTAAGATCATCTAGTCCAACCATTGACCCTACTCTACCATGTTTGCCACTAAACCATGTCTCTAAGCACCACATCTACATGACTTTTAAACACATCTAGGGATGGGGACTCAACCACCTCCCTGGGCAGCCTGTTCCAATGTTTGATAACTCTTTCAGGGAAAAATTTTTCCCTAATGTCTAGCCTAAACCTCCCCTGGTGCAACTTGAACCATTTCCTCTTGTCCTATAGCTAGCTACTTGAGAAAAGAGATCAGCTCCCATCTCACTGCAACCTCCTTTCAGGTAGTTGTAGAGAGCAATAAGGTCTCCCCTCAGCCTTCTCTTCTCCAGACTAAACAATCCTAATTCCTTCAGCCGCTCCTCAGAGGACATGTTCTCCAGACCCCTCACCAACTTTGTTGCCCTTCTCTGGACACGCTCCAGCACCTCAATGTCCCTCCTACACTGTGGTGACCAAAACCGAACCCAGTACTCAAGCTGCAGCCTCACCAGCGCTGAGTACAGGGACACAATCACTTCCCTACTCCTGCTGGCCACACTATTCTTGATACAGTCCAAGATGCCATTGGCCTTCTTGGTGTTATGGTTTGAGAAACCCACAACAATTTATTGTCTTTTAGACAATTATTCTATTACCCGATGACCCCTCCCCACCCAGGAAGGGGGAATCGGGAAGAAAATCAGGAAACCCAGGGGTTGAAATATAAACAGATTTAATAGAATAAGACTAAGTAATTAACAGTAATAACACTAAAGAATCAATAGTGATCCTGATACCAATCTAAAGATATATAAGGATTATACTCAGCCAACTATATCAGTAGGAAGCTGTGCACTTCCAGCAGTGGACAGCAAATGTCAGACACTGCGAGTGCTACGGCTTCGGGAGGAAAGGAAGGCCTCGGGGGTCCGGCACTGGGGCAAGGAGTTCTCTGGATTGCCACCATCAAGGGAAAGCCCCCCTCCTCAGTGAACTTTCTAATTTGTATTGAATGTGATGTTCATGCTATGAAATAATCCTGTTGGCCAGCTTGGGTCAAGTGCCCGGGTCTCGCTCCTCCTCATCCCTGCACCTGGCTAGCTTGAAAACACTGAGACCTTGACACCCACACACCATAGCTGGCTATAAAGTAAATATTTTCACAAATTCAGACACTAGAGTCTTCTAAAAGTACAATTTTCCCAAGCATTAGAAAAGAAATTAGTCTTGTGTCGCTCAAACCAGGACACTTGGCTACCTGGGCACACTGCTGGCTTACGTTCACCCAGCTGTCCACCAGGACCCCCAGATCCTTTTCTGCCAGGCAGCTTTCCAGCCACTCCTCCCCAAGCCTGTAGTGTTGCCTGGGGTTGTTGTGACCAGAGTGCGGGACCCCGCACTTGGCCTTGTTAAACCTCATGCAGTTGGCTTCAGCCCATCGATCCAGCCTGTCCAGATCTCTCTGCAGAGCCTTCCTACCCTCAAGCAGATCAACACTCCCGCTTAATTTGGTATCATCTGCAAACTTACTGAGGGTGCACTCAATCCCCTCGTCCAGATCATCAGTAAAGATATTAAACAAGGCTAGCCCCAAAACTGAGCCCTGAGGAACACCACTTGAGACCTGCTGCCAGCTGGATTTGACGCCATTCACCACAACTCTCTGGGCTCGGCCATCCAGCCAGTTTTTAACCCAGCCAAGAGTACACCTGTCTAAGCCATGGGCTGCCAGCTTCCCTGGCAGAATGCTGTGGGAGACTGTGTCGAAGGCCTTACTAAAGTCCAAGTAGACAACACCCACAGCCTTTCCTTCATCCACCAGATGGGTCACCTGGTCGTAAAAGGAGATCAGGTTGGTCAAACAGGACCTGCCTTTCATGAATCCATGCTGGCTGGGCCTGATCCCCTGGTTGTCCTTCACATTCTGCATGAGTGAACTCAGGATGATCCATTTCATGATCTTTCCTGGCACTGAGGTCAGGCTGACAGGCCTATAGTTGCCTGGATCCTCCTTCCGGCCCTTCTTGTAGATGGGTGTCACATTGGCAAGCCTCCAGTTATCTGGGACGTCCCCTGTTGACCAAGACCGCTGATAAATGATGGAGAGTGGCTTGGCAAGCTCCTCTGCCAGCTCCCTGTCCTGGTTTGAGGTAAAATAGGACCAATTTTGTTCAGTAATTTTACTTTTTAGCTAGGCCTCTTCTAACTGCTGAAATTAACAGCCTGTTGTGCAGGCCCAAACCACGACACTCCCTCAGCACTCTTGGGTGGATCCCTTCTGGGCCCATAGGCTTGTGGCTGTCCAGTTGGAGTAGCAGGTCACTAACTGCTTCCTCTTGGATTATGGGGGGATTATTCTGCTCTTCATCCCTGTCTTCCAGCTCAGGGGGCTGAATACCCTGAGGATGACTGGTTTTACTATCAAAGGCTGAGGCAAAAAGACATTAAGTACCTCAGCCTTCTCCTCATCCTTGTTGACAATCTTCCCCTCCACATCCAATAAGGGGTCTGTCTTCTCTTCAACAGACTTGATCTAATTATTTAAGAAGACATCAGTATTTGGCTCTACTGATATAAAGCCAAGTGAAATTCAATATAAATATTAGAAGAGCCTAAAATACAATTGATCTGTAAACAAGTCGTACAGAGGTTCAGCTAGATAGCTTCACAATTTTCCAAGTCACTGAATCAGTGAAGATTTCCGATTTTTGAAGAGAGGACTGACTACTGACTTTTTTTTCAGTCCTATATTTTGTTTTATTTTATTTTTTTTACTTGTAAGGAGGCAGTGACAAAGTAACTTAGGTGATTTTAAATGTATATTTACATTTCCTGAAGCTTTACTAAGTGTAAAGAGACTTTTTAAGTGGATGACTTCCTGGCAAAGATGAAAATGTTTTATTCAGAGGAAAAAAATACTTTAAATGTTGTTTTTTCCATTTTAACTATAATGGTTCATGTTTACAGTACTCCAGCACCTTCCAGGCTTCACTGAAGATAATGAATAATTAAGGATTTCACAGGATTTTTTTCTATGCACCATCCAACTTTGAAAATTGCAAGTTTACTACTGCCCAGCATTGCCGCTTTAGTGACAGATTAGAACGCTATTACTTAACATCTCAAGGATGGTTAATATTTTGGATTGCTCTTTGACAGAAAACAGAAAGCAATTACTCAAAGAAAATGCTGATAGAAGAGAACATTCATTGAGTATCCTCTCTATATAAGTAGAAATAGTAGTAATAATGTTACTCTGCATAGAAGGTCCGTAATGGAGCTTGAATTAATTTATTTACCTCTCCCCAAAACGCTGAGTGCTCTCTGCATAAGATGTTCTGAATAACCTGAGGACACATATATTTAAGTATGCTAAACATTTGCTTAGTAGAAAATGTGTGGCCATTATATTTTACTTACTGTTTGATTTTACTGTGATATTTAAAGATTTTTTCCTTAATAAATTAAAACATTGGTGAAATTCAGGTGAAAGCAAGGGAGGAATACTTTTTTTCTTTTCTTTTGTCTGCCTGAAAGAAGCATTAGCTTCATCAGTCAGTGCAGAGATCAGAGTAATTTATCTAATATGGAAATGCCTCTGTCTAAAATGCAGTAAACACTACAGACCAGTGTAGGCAAATTAGAGGGGGGTGGGCGGGGAAGCTGACCCTATCCTTTTATTGAACTGAGTTAGTTCTAAGAAAATAACAATATAAAATTTGGGAAAGGGCTTTTTCACAGCAAAATAATAATAAATATAGTGGGTGCAGAACCAACTTGGTATTCCAAGAATTTGAATTGATCAGCCTGTTTTTTGCCATCTAGCAAACACATTTCTCCAGGGATGCAAAATTGCCGTGGTACATGCTCCAAACAGAATGCTGAATTGACTGCCCAAAGACAGATTCATAGTGTGATATATTGGTTTCCACTGCCATGGTCTCTCATACTTATTGGAAGTCTTTGAAAAAATAATGAGATTTAAATGGCTGCCTTATAGAAACTGTCTTTTAATAATTGTTAAAAATCATTATCTTCTGAATAAATCTATAAGAAAAATTATTATCCTTTTCTTCGTATTTTTTGACACCAGGAAATCTATCTGTGTAAGCCTGCAAACTCTGATTGATTTTATAAAAGCTCTGTATCACTGAATGTTTCCATGTAGGCTGAATCAGCGATTTGCTAAGAGGAACTGTCACATACTGTACAGAAGCTGTGTTGCTGAATTATTGAGTCTTATAACTGTGAACAGGACTACCTTTCTGATACAGTGAGTTGAAGTTGACTACAAGGGGAGGCTGAGCAGCAAAAGTCACATTTTTGAGTCTACATGTCAAGCTGATGGTAAATCTGAAAAATACATTAGATCTCAATAATCCTGAGGGGAAGATTTAAGGATGGTGGAAATGGACTAGAAAGTTGTAACAGAATAAGATCTCTTCTGAGTAGCTCTCTCTCAGCAACCAGGACAGAAAAAGAATGGCCAAAGAATGGAAAGGAAGATGACATCAAGGGAATTCACACATTAAGAGGGCTGACAAAAACCTGGTGGGGCTTAGATGGCTGAAGACACCTGGATGTTATTTTCATGTGGATCTGCAAGTTTTCTGTATTTTCTCTGTAAGTGAAATTTAGGTTAGAGGGAAGACAACACCTGCTTACATAATAGTGCCTGTGCTAAATCCGCATGTTAATAACTTGTGCTATTGTACATTTTCTGAAGAGTGAAATATAAGCACGGATTTTCAGGAGGAGGCTGGAAAGACCTTAGCCCCTGACTTTGGCTCCATTTCACCTACCCCACTGCGACACTGGTGGCTCCCATGGAGCAGAACAGTATTGCGGCTTCTCCCTGGCTTTTACATGGCCAAAGAGAAGCTACACCATTGTGCTGCAGCCAGGTGAATGCACGCGTTTGTGTTTTCTTTTCTCTTGTGATTGTTAGCATCTCTTTCATGTGAGCCCGTACGGATGCAGTGGCTCAACACAGGGGCTCACATCACTCATTCAGGGCTGCATTTGCCCCTGAACAAAAGGGCACATCATTTCACTAGGACTCTGGTGAGTGTTCAGCAAGGAGTGGGACTGAAAGGGTCAGTGCTAGTTTCAGAGTAATTGGACTGAAACTAATGCAAACATTTTCATTTTTGGTAGCAGCTGCATGCTTTCAGAATGTCACTGCTAATGCTGGGAGAGCTCTTATGTCAGACACTCCTCCAAAAACCATGTAACTACAGACACGCCGTCGGTGATAAAGCAACCAAATCCTGTCCAGTCCTAACAAATCAGGAATATGTGCACTCAAGGGTTGGGTAAAGCGTTCTCGGTAGCTAATGTGTGGAGAGACAGGGAGGTATTCATCAAGGCTTGATGAGATATTCTGCTGGACATAAACACTACCATAGCGAGTTATAAACAGGCTTTTAAAGAAGGCTTTGTTGAAAAAAAAAGAAATTCTTATTCCTGTAACTGAAAGCTAGATGTGTGTCTTACTCTGGTCCCAGAAGTTGTGCAGAACAATCGCGATTAATATGAACAGCCCAAGAAAAATCTGTTCTTGAGCTCAGTAGCCAGCAAGGTTTGCCCATTGCTGATCACAGGCATTCAGGGCTCATGGCTGTACCCGGGTGCTTGGGCAGGCTGGAACACCTGCTTCAAATGGAGACTTTGAAGAGATTCCAATTTTCCTCCAGAGAGGGCAGGGGCAGGGGCGTTGATCTGCACGGGCTGCTCAGCTTGGCTGAAGAATTTAGGAAGCCAGATGACTGGAAGACAGATATGAATACCAATGTGAAAACACAGAGGCAGAGCCCTGCAGGCCCATCTCTCAGCAGGGATAGAGTTGCGTATATTAAATCCAGAAGGATTGTGGGTGCTCATTTGTTCCCCATTTTAAAGAAGAATTGGGTCTAAGCAGATTTCTCTGCCTTTGAGGAAAAATCTAAATGCTTCAGACAGTCTGCAGATTTTTTTAAGGGACAAAGAATCTTGAGAATTATGGTTAAAATAAGGATTAGGAAAGTTTGAATAAAAACAAGTCAACAAAACACTGTGGTTTAATTAAGATCGACAAAGTTCAGAAAATGCACAATCACAAAATGCGGCACATCACAAGGGGACTACCTCCCCAGATACTTACATCTATTACTGCAGTACGTATTCGTGCCATTTAATGATCCAGATTCTGTTTTATGAGTTCCTAGACAAATACAAAATCAGAAGACACGCAATTTCATAGACACTTGGCAAAGGACAAGATACAGATAAGGCAAAGGACAAGAAGTAGAAAAAGGCATAAGAGAAATAAAAAACCAGAATGAGATGATGTTGGTAACTGTGATAATTTACACACACAGACTAACTTAAGTTCTTAGACACTGCTAGAATGGAAAGTTTTGAAAAGAAAGTTGACCTTGTGAATATCTATGTGAGCTTCATTCCAGCAAGAGAGAAAGAACAAAGAAACTTCATTTGAAAATTTAACAATTGGCCCACAAAGACAGTAGATTGATCAGAGGCGCATACACAGTCTGGTAGATATGGTAGTGTAGGATTAGACTATGAAGAACCTGGAGAGCAAAGACAAGTAGCTCATTGTGTAGCTCACTAACCAACTACAAGGATTTGCCATTGATGCCTCTCCTCAGACCTTTCAGGGTGGCAGAAGCACTACCCTGCACGGCAGCAGTGAAAAGCTGTCCCAGATCCAGCAAACTGCATAACTTGAGCACACGCTTTAAAGCATGAGATTGTCCTTGTTGTAATGATTTACTGGCCCATGTCTGAGACCTCCGTCTAGAAGTATTTAATAGAACCTGAAGAAAATGATAATAAATGAATTACAATTCCCTTAAAATCATTTCTTTTTTGCCTCAGGTCTGATCTACTGAAATACCGGTAACCCATTGATCCAGCAGAGCCTGTTACCTAATTCTAACAATTGGCTCCAAGTGAAACTAATTTATTTTTTTATATTGGAGTTCCTAACAGGAATCCAAGATTCCGATTTTTTATTTTAAGGCAAATGCAGAATATTTTGGAAAGGTGCTTCACCTGCTTTGTTAGGCTTCAGATGGAACCTCCAGTCCTCTGAATCTTGGAGATCTGCAGGTCATCACCCAGCTGTGCAGGTCTCTTCCCTGGCAGCAGGCAGAGGGCATGGGAGATTCAGGGCTGGGGAATTCTCACCAAGCCATGGAAACGCTCCAGAAGCAAGGTAACCTTCAGAAATTCTTCAGTAGTCTCTCCACAGAGTTGATTCATAGTTTTGTGGGGAGAGTTCCCTCTGCTCCGACAGCATCAGACTCTTTCATCTGAGGAGTTCAGTCACCATTTATCATCCCAGTGAAATTTGTCTGTGGGCTTTAACATTTATAATAAGTGTACTTAAAAATCACATTTGAACAAGCATATGCATCTTTTTCCTACATGCTGAGATCCAGGATCTGTATTTCACTTGCAAATGTTGCCCTGCAGAAGCAGCAGCCCATGATGATATAAAAGTCCAGAAAGAAACAAGAAGAGGTTTCTGTGAAATATACTTCTAAAGGAAACTACTTTTAAACTAAATCAGTAGAAAATGAGATTAAGAATCTTAATCCAAAACGGAATACTTTCTGCCATAATAAATAATGCATCTAGTGAGAAAAAAAAAAAAAAAGATGTACATAAGAGATTTCTTTTTTCATCAGTGTTGACTCTAAATTACTCTGACTGTGCAAAATAGCTATAAGTGGCAAAGTCTCCCTGTAGCATGCACATCACCATGCGGTACACTTTTTAAAATGCTCAGGACTATATGTCCCTTTAGAATTTAAAACAGGTGTCTGTGCAGAGAAGCACAATATAGCAGAAAGCAGCGATCCCATTCCAAACCAGCAGCCCTGCTTTCGTATTCTTCCCACGCATCCTACCCAAAACAGGGACACGTGGGAAAGCCAGTGTAGGGCTATCACTGCAGCCAGGGGACTGTATTCTTCACAAGGCTCCTTAAAAGCCTCCTGTCCCTGCCCCCATCTCCGTAATGTTCTCTTCTTGTCCTGTGTCAGGAGCCAACAGCAGGCCCTCGCAAAGGGACCGGGAGTACTGCATATACCACCTCCGCTCACTAGGCATTTGGTTGGGTTGCAGCCATTTGTTTTTCACACACAGGATAATTGAGATCAAATTAATGAGAAAGAGCAGCACTTCCACAACACAAGGCAACTGCTTATAGATAGTTACAAGAAATAATTTATAGATAGTTATGGGAAATAGTTAAAAAATAGCTGAAATTAATGATAATGCTTTTATTCTTAGTAGGAAAGCATTTTTGGGACTAACATGCCATTTCATCAATAGTCTCTTCTTTATTGAAACTCCAGACATTGCAATCCAGAGATTGTAAAACTGCAATAATGTCAATTTGATTTATTTTTAATTTTGTAATGAATTTCTAGTCCTCTAGGTTGAATATTTGTATTTTACGGATTTTACGGATGTCAAAAATAGAAAGTAAAAATAAGGGGGTTTTTTGTTTCCTGTGTATTTATTCATCTCTGATTCATGACTTCAGAATACTATGAATTCAGCAATACAGGGTAACGTCTATATGAATTGTATAAATATAATAGAAGTTGGAAACACGTATAGAGAAATCTTTTCTATTCTGAACTAATTTAAAATGAACTTTAATTCTAGGTTTTCTTATTTCCACAGAATCTACTTCTTTTCTACAATTTATGTTTTCATAATTGTTTCAAGGCTACCCTTGAAGGCAGCCAGTAACTGTAGAGGACATACACAGTACAGCATAAAGGTTTGGGAACCCATGCCTCCTGTTATACACTGCATGGTATATATTTTTCTTTGAAGGCTTTGTAATTAATCATTCAAATGAAGGTGACAAAACTAAGTGTTATGCTACCATTACCTAGAGTTTATTATAAAGAATGAGTTCAACCTCAGACATTGTCCCAGTTTAGCTTCAATATCAAATTTTACAGCTTCAGGACCTCATTGATAACAAGATTAGCACATATTAATCCCTTAATCCTTTCTCTAATTGCTATGAAATCTAGAGTCATTAATAACTTCAGTCATTCCTGACCAGCTTTTTTATCGGACATCAGTTTTTATCATCTATGCCTAAATTTGTAGGCACAAGCACTGCAAAGTGTGATAAAGCCCAGGTGAAAGGACACGGACACTGCAGACAGACACCATGAATATTACATGAGTGGAGTATGTGCATCTGTATAAATACAACCTTTTTTCTGAAACAGTTTATTATGAAAAGAATCACTTCATTCAAGAAGTATCAAGAAAGAAATACTCAAAACTTACTGTGCTTTATAACAAGGTTTTCCAGATACATCCATTTTTATGGGCTTCCTTTTTGAGCTCTTCCTAGTATTGTTTCAATATTCTTCTAAGGCTCTGAGCTTTATGTTGTAACTCTGGCTGGTTTACTACAGATTTTTTAATTGCTAGATAAGCCAAAAGTAGTTTAACAGCTGTTTACCCTTGAATAAAATATTTGCACTATTTAAATACCTGAGGAGAAAACTTAATCTAGATTTGAAGATTCTACAAATGGAAGTATAATTTAAGTTTTTTGAGGAGGAAAATAAATACTTTGAATGTTGATGGGGTTTTTTTCTTTGAAGGGTGGCAGCAGCCTGGAAATTTACTGTGGGTCCTGCATGAAAGAAAACTATTAAACTAAGCTAAAATTCTTAAATGTTACACAGTGTTACACTGAAATTTTAATGCATGCTAAACAAGAGGCCCAGCATTGTCAACGTGGCATGAGAGCTGAAGATGCAGAAGATACACAGAAACCATTATTAGAATAGGTGCTTGATTTTTAGATTGTTTGCAGAGAAGAAACTGGGTAAACTCTCTACTGAACAGGGGATGCAAGATGACCTAGGGTAGTGGAGAGGGCTAAGTAACCAGTGTACTCATCACAACATCCAGCAGTTTTACCTGGATGAGCTCATTCGGACACAAAAAGCAAAGCTGCCAAGCACTCTGAGGGGAATGATTTAATGTAGCTAGTTTTGCTACCCCAGCAGGTTTGGTTCAAAAGCAGCTCTTACATCTCTGCATGGTATTGGCACGTACACCGCACTTAAATCATTAGGCACTGCATCACCTGATGAGTTCAGGCTCAGAAAAGAGACAGTGAGGTCTGTTTTCTGCTCTAGAGGGTAATAAACCAGCTGGGGGTGATGAGGGAGGCAGGAGGCTTGGAGGTCCAAATCTGTGACATGAATACCTTTTTGGGACCTATCTGGTGTCTATGAAGCACCTTCAATATCTGTCCCTAGCAGCGTGGATAAATGGCATGCTGCCAAACACTGTTTGGTTTTAATATACTGTTCAGTTCACTGATCTTTCAAAATGGCATTTTGAATGCCAAAATGCATTAGAATGCATTTTTTTACCCATGTCACAGTGATCAAGTAAATTCCTGTTTAATTATTAAGGAAGAAGATGAACTTCATTATAGGATATCATTGTATAAATGCTTGTAACACAAGGAGTAGATAAGAAGCAACCAGAACCACATCACAGGTGTTGGGTAGATGGGAAGAGGTAAGATATGACCACAAAGACAAAACCTTCTGTAACCTCCTAGATATTTCTGGACCTGTTATGAAAGGTACAATTAAATTATGTAAGAATCAGCTGGTTTTTTGGATATCAGTTCATCTTGTGGTAAAAAACCTGCCCGTGGCCTGACCATATGAAAGATAAGTCATTTTCCATTTTTGTAGTGGCTAATTACTTTCAAGGGAAACAATGTGATAATTCAAACATAAATGTATGATCTAAACCAATTATGTCACAAAAAAATGTTAAGCCAGTACCTACCTCACAAATATGGAGTACTTACAGAATACCCAATAGCAGTGCTTCCCGAGATGGGTTTCTAGACTATTTCTTACAGAAGCTGACCTGTGAACATAAGAGTTTTGACTTGTTCCTAAGTGCCACTGCAGAATTCAATTTCTATTTAAAAAAAAAAAAACAAACAGGTAGCAGGCTGGTTTTAAGGGATGTTTGTAAGATCAGTGGCACACAATAAATTAATGCCATCAAAATTATTGTATGAGTTTCTGTTTGTCCATTAACACTTTTCTTAAAAAAAAGAGGGGGGAAAAACACCTTTCTCACCAGTGGTCCTAACCAAGAGCATTAACTGTACAACCAATAGCTGTGTCCTGTCTACTGCTTCTGGAGATTTACCACCAAGATTAGTAAAGCTGTGATGTCTTCTGCAACAATGGGAGTTCTACTCCAAGTTTGACTTTCCAAATCTTTTTCAGTTACTGTCAGATATTTTATTATATTTAGTATATATTACTCTAAAGCAACCTATATACCTGTCCCTGAAGTCAGTAGAAGCCTTTGTTTTGTCTTCAGTCTGGATGAGATCAGACTCATAAAGGAATATTTTCACATATCTATAGATAGAATCAGATTTTCAGATTGTAAATGTTTTCATACAAGAACACGTTTTTGACCGTGGTAGACTTGAGCAATTTGAATCATCTCTCCACTGCAACAGAGCAAATGCAGGCTTAGCCCATGGAATCAGTAAATAGGCATGAATCAGTCAGTCGACATGAATGCCAAAATACTTTTAGAAAGAATAATGTTGTCTTTGAAGTTTTAAATGCCAATAAAATCTTTTCCTAAATCTGTATTCTTTATATAGATGCACCTCCTGACTGGAAATCAGTGAACAGACCCAGATCTAGTGATGTCTGGTCTCCTGGAGACGTGTTTCCTGCCTCAGTAGATCCCACTAAAATAACTGTGACTTCTGTGCAGTGCTTCCAGTTCTCCTTCATACTTTGTAAAGCCCCACGTACATTACTTTCATCTTTTTCTCATGTCTACAATACCTGCTAGCCAAGAGACAGCATGTGCAGTGTCTAAGACACATCCACAGACTGGCCAGCCAGTGCATGTGCTGATGGGCTAGGTGGCAAACTACACTGAAAAAGTAGCTCTCGAGTTCCCACTGCAGTCCTCTCCAAGGCCAGGACGGTCATCAAGACTCTATTTTTTGTCCAGACACCAATTTTCATAACTTTGAGACTTACTGCTTTCCTGTCAGATTTGATTGAATTTAGCCAAGTTCAAAAGTTACTGAGGGGAAATGATAGAAACATTGATGGGTGGACAGACCAACGGCACACTCACGTAAGTGTCACTTCCTTGGGAAACCAAGGTAAACAAGGACAGATTCATAACCTATAGTTATAGGCGCTGTCAGCCTACATATGTGTATCATTACTGTTCGCTGCCTCCCCTCATCTCTCTGAGTGATGCTCATATAATGAGGAAGGCATTTGATATTTTTATCCTTCATCTTTTAATTAGCAGAACATATTTATTTCCAGGGATCCACCCAATGCCAGCAATTAATGCAGTTACTTATTTCCTCAAGCTTTTCTTACACTACTCACATTTCTTTGTGCCTCACAGATGTATGATCTCCATCCCGGGATAACAACATTACCATTTTGATAGAACAAATGGGTAAAATGAGTTAAATGTCTGTAGATGCAACCTGTTTTGGAGCTGGGGCTGGGATTTCAAGTGAGTACCTCCGGAATTGCAAACCACTCTTTTGCTCTACAGCACATTGCCTATCTGCCAAAGCTACCATGCAGTGACCACTGCCCCAGCACAACCATGACTGCTCAGTCCTGACACAAGCCTGGACACACACACCTTATCTGGACGGTGGATGTGTCCAAGGAGCTTGGCCTCGCTCTCCCTTCCTGCTTCCAGGGAGACCATCTGTTCTTCTCAGTGCCGCTTTTCCTTTGTGCTTGCACAGAATTGGTCTTAGACAAGATTTTTCATCTTTACCTGTTGTTTTTGACATACTGCTGTTATTTTGTTGACTATGCAACTAAAAAAAAAATCATCATTTCCTTCCTGTGAGGCTTAATCTCTCAATCAAATCTGAATGGAATTTTGTAGGGCAAAGAAAATACGCTTCTCTAGTCACAGGGCTTTCTCCCTCCCAAATTTCTAAGGGTATCCACAAACCAAAACTATTCATAAATATTCTTTAAATGGAGAAAATAGGCAACCTAATTAGAGAGAGCACTGTTCTTAGACTCATAATAATAATAATAATAATAATAATAATAATAATAAAGGAGATTTAATTTGATTTCTTGGAAAGATTTCACCTGCAGCCACCATCTGGCTCACTGAGACAGAGCTGAAGAGCTTCACCAGTAGATCTCATTAATCCTATTGAGTAGCATGGGATGCTTTTGAGGACCTCTTTCTCCTCCTCTTTGCACTGTTCCTGAAGGCTGACTGCGTCACATCAAATTCACAATTTGATGTCACCCTTCCAATGCCGGATCTGATACAGGGCACAGTAGCCTAGCTGCTAAAAATTATCACGTACTGACATCAAGGAAGTTTACTGTTTTATAAATCCGATTTCTTTTTTCCCTCCACTGAATACTTACATGTTGTAAAGATTAGGGGCAGGGGGTGGGGGGGAGAAGCAGAATCTTTAAAATTTTAGCTCTCATTCTACAATTAGAAATTTTCCTTAAAATGCTCCTGAGGAAAACGGGATTTGTCTCTTATTTTCACTGTTCTTCAACTGATCAACAGGTCTTAACATTTATTTTGTATTATTCTTTTATTGAGTTTTCTTAATAAAATTAATAAATCTTTTACATTACTGAGAGTTAAAGGCAGCTGGAGGAAGTGCTACAGAGGTTAGCACTTGCCCTTGTGTAGGCTAGGAGAGTCCTACCACGATGTGCCCCGTTTCCTCTGGCTCTACGTCAGCAGTACATTCAAGATTGCTTGTGAACTCCAGCGCCAGAGTCCATCTGGACTCACATCACATTTACCGCAACTTAATTTCTGTGGCTTCAGAGAGTCTGTTCTTTATTTTCTTTACTATACAAGAGCAGAATCATACTTCTGGTCTCCTGGAAGTGCTGTTCCTTGTCTTTCCTCTGGCCAGATGCTATTAGGAACTCCTGCAATTGTTTGTTGCTTTATTTTTATGCATAAATATCGGTGGCTCAGACAACCTTCCAGTGTCTTGCAGAAACAAATATGTCAAACTAACATGAGAGGCCTCAAAATCTCTGCAAGAAACCTAAGACAACTACTCAGTGTGACAAAATCCTTGTCAAATCTAGTTTTCCTTCTACTTCTTATTCTTCCCCAAAAGTGCAAAAAAATATGTGCAATGACCTATTATCTAAATTCCAGAAGCTGTCCTGTGAGAATACCTACCTGGTGGGGATAGCTGCCTGTGGCTTATACATAGCTCATACATTTTTTCCCTAACTCTCTTCCAGTCTGCTATGATTTTGTTTTGATTGCTACAAAGAATCAGCATTTTTTTAAATAACCATGCCCCTGAAATTGCTCTTGTCAGTATGGAAATCTCCTTTTATTCACTTATTGCAGATATTTGTTTATCCCTTCCACCGGTAAGCGTGCTGGTAAGATGTGTGTATATGTGTGAGTGTACACAAGTTTGTATCTGATTTTATCATTCTCCTATTTTTAAAATAGTAGCAACTTCCCTAGAAGAAAAGCAAATTCCTACTTCAACCTGGGATAAAAGGCAACCTACAAGTCACCACTCAAGTCAATTGCTTTTTCATGTAATTCTGCATTTTAAATAAAGCAGTGGTCTAAAGGCCTTGCTGTAATGGAAGGTTTTCACGCAGACAGACAGTCCGTCAGAGGCTGCCACTGCAATTCAGACAGAACGAGTCCAGTCAAAAATACCATCCAGAATAATAAGCTAACAGCCCCAGGATCTTGAATCCAAAAGAGCCCCCCCATACACTTTCTTTTTTTCCCCAAGCATGCCCCCAACTGTAGAGCAAAATCAGGGCACCAAAGGGAAAGAAAGAGGACTGACTTTGTCTTATTAACATGGCATGCATGCGGCTGGCATTTGCAGAAACCTGCTATGAGCAACTCTAAACTCTACAAATAAGTGTCACTATGGAAACTAATCAAATGAGCAGAAGTATGAGAGAGAGTGCCCCAGGAAAATGTCTGTGAGGGATAAATATTACTATAAACAAATTCTTGAGCTTAAAGGGCCTCGCTGAAAAGGTTGAAGAAGCTGGCCAGGTGTCTCAGGGCTCTGGAGCAAGTTCATGACTTTTTCTCACCACGTCAGCGGCATCCAGGAGCGTTGTGTGTCTGTGAAGGGAGAGCAGAGACTGCTTCATTTCTATGCACCCCAGAGCACTTGGCTCAGAGGAAAACCTTGCTTATATCCTCCAGGAGGATGGCCTCTTGGCAGAGTAGTTCGTCCTTGACAGCTCATGAGGATCAGGATAAATAGCTGGGGAAAGTGGCAACTCAAATACAAATCAGAATTAAGTGTTTTGAACATGCTAAGCTTGTTAGACTGGAAGCCAAAAATATGTTTTATTTCAAGTAAGTAGAAAAGTTACAATACTTTTCTTTTGCAGAATATCTCAGCCACTTCTCTAAAGCAAACACCACCTTCATTATATCTTTTCTGCAGTGAACGTAAGGAACTGTGTGTGCACACCTCACGTTGTGATTTGTAAAATAATGCATAAGAAATAAATTGTAGTTATTGAAGAGCAAATAGAAAAATTCATAGCTTCTACTGACCCAGGGTATGTGACTTTATATGCAAATATATCCCATGCTATATTGTACTTTGTTACAACATTGTGTTGCATTATAAATAGTAAGCCATTTGAAGAAAAGTAACCAAACCTGGAGTTTGTGTGGAAACCAGTAAATGCTTTTATCCAGACTCAGGGGTAAAACAAAAAGGTAAACATGTAGTCTCCTGACTTTGATCAAGCAGCACCTTCAGGCAGCTATGACCTACTACTCCTCAGATCACAGCAGTGGTCTTTAAAGCAGAATATCCAGCAAATTTTGGAAGAGAACAGAAGAGACTCAGCAGCTGAGTCTGATCAAAGTCAACGTTAGTTCATTAAGACTAAAAAATTAGATAAAATATAATTATGTTGAACAATACCAATAGCTACTTCTCAATTTTGCCCTTCAACAGTAATTGGTGATACAAATGTGCTCCACAGTCATCCACATTTACTACTTATTTAAGACGGGTTTGGCTGGAAGTCACCCTCAGGAGACCTATCACTGGTTCTGAATATTTGGCTCTTGGAATCTCTGCGACAGGTCACAACATGCAGAAATAATCACTGGCAGCATTTCCTTGTCAATGATGGGCCAGCTCAGGGAGATTCACAGACTGCAGCTTTGAAAGGTTTATAAATTCTTTGGTTTCCAGTAAAATGACGTGAAGGGAATTATATGTGAATTTTTAAAAGAGATTTAATCAGTGAGGTGATTAAGATGATAGACAGATGAATTGACAGACATCTTTTTGTGAATTAAAAAAGATTAGCTCAGTGGGCATTGGTAGGTGGTAACTACTGATCATTCTTTTTAGCTGTAGTTCTCCCAGTCTTTTGGTAAATAGGGCACATGGCATAGAAAGCCCATGCAAGCTTTTTTATGCCGCTTTCTTTACTGTCAAAAGCAAATCTTTTCTTACTGATTACTTGTAGCAAGTATGAGTAATACAGGCATCCAGCTATTGGCAGAGAGAAACTGCAACAGCATTAAAGTTAAAAGATCTGGTGCTTGTTCACACATATATTTAACTATGATATTTATTCTCTTTTAAGTTAAACAATTAGTTCTGTTTCACTTTGTTCCACCCAATGTTTTGTGGATCTAGTTCCACCAAATGTGGAAGTAGGGGGTCTGGCAGAAAACTTTCCTTTAAAATGCTCTAATCCTGCCACTAGTCATAGAATCATAGAATCATTTGGGTTGGAAGAGACCTTTAAGATCATCAAGTCCAACCATTAACCTAGCACTGCCAAGTCCTAAACCATGTCCCTAAGCACCACATCTACATGCCTTTTAAATACCTCCAGGGGTGGGGACTCAACCACTTCCCTGGGCAGCCTGTTCCGATGCTTGACAACCCTTTCTGTGAAGAAATTTTTCCTAATATCCAATCTAAACCTCCCCTGGCACAACTTGAGGCCATTTCCTCTTGTCCCATCACTTGTTACTTGGGAGAAGAGATCGACCCCCACCTCACTACAAGCTCCTTTCAGGTAGTTGTAGAGAGCAATAAGGTCTCCCCTCAGCCTCCTTTTCTCCAGACTAAACAACCCCAGTTCCCTCAGCCACTCCTCATAAGACTTGTGCTCTAGACCCTTCACCAGCTTTGTTGCCCTTCTCTGGACACACTCCAGCACCTCAATGTCTTTCTTGTAGTGAGGGGACCAAAACTGAACACAGTATTCCAGATGCGGCCTCACCAGTGCCAAGCACACGAGGACGATCACTTCCCTAGTTCTGCTGGCCACACTATTTCTGATACAAGCCAGGATGCTGTTGGCCTCCTTGGCCACCTGAGCACATTGCTGGCTCATCTTCAACTGGCTGTTGACCAGGAGCCCCAGGTCCTTTTCCACCAGGCAGCTTTCCAGCCACTCTTCCCCAAGTCTGCAGTGCTGCATGGGGTTGTTGTGACCCAAGTGCAGGACTCAGCTCTTGGCCTTGTTGAACCTCATACCATTGGCCTCAGCCCATCGATCTAGCCTGTCCAGATCCTTCTGTAGAGCCTTCCTACCCTCAGGCAGATCAACACTCTCGCCCAACTTGGTGTCATCTGCGAACTTACTGAGGGTGCACTCAACCCCCTCGTCCAGGTCGTTGATAAAGATACTAAACAGAACTGGCCCCAATACTAAGCCCTGGGGAACACCACTTGTGACCAGCTGCCATATAGATCTAACTCCATTCACCACCACTCTTTGGGCCCAGCCTTCCAGACAGTTTTTTACCCAGCAAAGAGTACACCCATCCAAGCCACGAGCAGCCAGTTTCTCAGAGACTTTGCCTCATCCTTTGTCGCTGTGTTTCCCCCTGCATGCAATAAGGGTTGGAAAGCTAGTCGATGTAAGCTGCCAGAGTTTTGCTCTGATGCTATTGTAGAGAGCTGTGGCTCGCTGTAGGTTGAAGAGTGGTGGGTGGATGTACAAGTTCCGGGCACTGCTGTGCACTGAAGGATGGGGAGTGATGTGGCTGCTCCAGCCATAGTTTTTCCTGCAACCCAGTCTCTTCTCCCCTGCTTCGATGAACGTTGTTGAAAGGGAGTAGACAAGCTGGGTCACACAGAGTGTGAGGGACACAGGGCCTCTCTACAAGATCATCCTTGCAATGAAATGTCTTCCTTTGATTCACAACAGGATGTTGTCCTGTCAGTGCCATACAGTAGCCACATTGCACAGGAGAACTCCACAAAGTTATAGTGCCAAGACACATAATAAAAAAATAATGTTTTAATAACTAGAAAAATTGACCATGTTCAGTTCTTCAGGATTTTAGCAGGTTGTTTGTCTTTTTTGTTAACACAAACAATAGAAGTATCAGTTCGCTACAACAGCCCACCCTCCTCCCAGCCCTGACTTCTTGGTGTTGAATATAACTGAAGAGAAAAGTTTTATTCACTTTATAAAAGCACTGAATGCATTTGCATATCCAGTAATGTGCATATTATTTTTAAAGTGAAAAATTACATTGGTGGTAAATGTAGGTGGAAAGTAGAATGAAGTATCAACTGCTTGATGGAGACAGCACTTAAGAAGCAGGCTTGTGTAACAGAACTTCTTTGTGATTTTTTTAAGGTACTTGCTCCCTTCGCTTTCCGTACAGCAGAAGAAAAATTAATTTAGGTAATTCAGGCAAAAAAGCAACAACGTGTAAAAGGAAAAAACGTTTTGTAGATTGTCAAACAAATAAGGCACGTCGCAGACCAGGAGTTGCAACTGAGAACCTGAACCCTGTTCTCTGGAAAAGAGAGAAAAGTTTCCTTCTGCGAGCTTGAGATATGCAGGCTCCTTCCAAAAAGAGATGCTGGCTTCTGCTGAAGAGTGGCACCATCTGGTGGATGCAGCAAGTAGGACCTGCCCGTGGAAAGCCACATCTGCTCCCCTGTCTGGGAGCCCCTACCCTTTCTTCAACCGATTGCCTTTATACGGAAGTCTCCCAGTAACACCATAAACAGGACCTTCTGCTGGTGAACTTATTCCTATATTGTAACAGGAATAAAGAAAAATAATGTTAAAGCATTCCTCTGGCACCTTTCTGCATCGTTCTTAAGTTTATACAGATGCTACAATGTATGTTTTACATGTTTGCAAGACAGAGTATTTAATTCTCAGTTTAAAGTTTATTGGAAATATGGGTTTATGTTGTTAACTTTTGTTTAGAGGGTGATGTTTCTCTAGGTGTCTCTCATTGGCATCTTTCTGTAAAGCTGCAGAATTACAGGATAATAAATTGAAAGTAGGTTATTATTGGAGATGTTATAGTACATGTTACCAAAACAGGCTAACAAAGAGAGGGGGAAAAGTCTAAAGTAGAATAATTCTACTATTTGAAACTCCTTTTTGTTAATGTTCAGGTTTTATGCCTCTTTTTTTTTCTTTTAATAGTCACAAACTTTTCTCCTCAATCATTATCTCAGAAAACTTTAGACCTAAAAAGCTGAGATTCTCACAAGTCAGTTGATTCCAAGAATTTTGTGGTTCTGAAAAATGCCATCTATCCTTGCACTTCATAATAATGCTTCTAATCACATAGAAAAGTATTAAAGTCAAGAGAAAAAGACTAAAAAGTTGTGGAGAAGATCTGGCTATATGCATTCAGTCCAAAGGAGGGAAATACAAATTCTCACTATCTAAAAGAGCAATATTACTGAACACCCCATCCCCCTTTTTTTTTTTCCCTCTATCTACACAATCTGTGCTAGAGGCAACAAAGATTTCCAGACAACTCATCTATACCTAAAATTGTATTCTCTTTAGGCTCTGAGCCAACTGTTTGAAGATTTTAGATGAACGACCTTATGAGCTAAGTTATCAGTGCTGTTGCCATTTCACTCGTGCAGTCACATGTCTTTCACTTAGCTCTTTCCTCATATTGATGCGGAAATCAATCCCAGGCCTAAATGAAAAATATATGCTTCCTTGATGGTTTTATGCTTTGAATATATTTCATTAAAGTTATTAAAAAGGTAGTTTATGCAGGATACCTTACACTGTACCATCTAGAGGCAATTTTAGAGGACTCTCAGTCTTAGGTAAGTTTTTACACAGTCTTTTAGCTTGCGTGCTAAGCCTGTCCTGTGCACATGTTTTTGCCTTATGTAAGAGAACAGCCTCTAGTCAACACTGAAACACAATGGTTCATTAAACATATTTGCCGTATTGTTCTCAGTCAATCCCCAAAGTTAATGTAAGGACAGCATTTATGTACCACGGTAAAGCACAGTTCAGTACTGAAACTGAAATCCAGATCAATATGATGAAAGACACCTAAGAATGAAATAAACAAGCAAAATTTTCCAAATGTCGCTTTAGGATAAACAAATTAAACCAGCACTTCACTGTCCTCCTGCAGAACTGAAGACAGGTGGGAGTCACCACCTGCCTTCCTGAAGTTTCAGAGCCATACACTGAGACAGCTGTACATGTTTTCCAGGCCTTGCAAGATTCAGTTTTGCATGCTCTTATCTAAAATCAAATATGTAGCTTGCCTGCTCCTTACAGCCTTGCTTCTCCCTTTGGCCACTCTGTCCTATGGTGGCTGTCTGTTGCTGCAGGCATGGCTGGCTTTCCAGGGCCCAGGCTATCCCGAAGATTGTTTCTTACCCATCTTTTCCAAAAGCTAGGCTCAACCACCTTCTGGCCAGCCACAAGATTCAGCTGAACACTTGACTCCCAGGCTTCCTTTCTGAAGCAGCAGAGAAGACAGTTAGCACTGGGACTGGTGCCCCAACTGTACCTTGCAGGTTCCCACCCGTTCAATGGTTTGAATCACTCCAAATGATGAACTGGCTTCGATGGTGACCCTGGTTTCCCCTTACAAGTATTTGATTATGTCCATTATGCTGCGTCACATGTTAGTAGTTATTACCTTTTATTGTATCCCCATCATACATTTCTCAACTGGTTAATTACTTTATCCAGACACTAAATGTATAATCAAATTCCAGTCATTAGCATCACGCATTCAGTTCATGCCTAAGCCATGTTACTATGGGGGCTATATCTGGATGTTTCCCAAGCCTCATGCACTCGTTATATATGCTGTCCATGACTGATATCTCAGACCATGAGTAGCTCATGCCGAGCTGTCTACTTCTACCATCCCTTCCAGAATGCCATGCAAGGAAAGAAACGCTTAAAATCCAAATGTCTGCAGTTATGACATACATAAAAGTATCTAGAGACAGAATTTCTGGACCTACTTTCCATTCTTCTCATTGCTTTCACCAGAAGTGTAGTTACTTTTGTAATGTGGTATCTTCCAAGGAGGAGGAAGCCACATGGAGGTACAGGGAAATACAGAAGGGCAGGACTCAACTGTCTTCTCCACCTTGCAAGTGCTCCTGGAGAAGGCTGTAGGTAATTAGTCATAGAAGTCCCCCAGACACTGAGGTCATGGAATCATGGGATAACTCAGGCTGGAAAAGACCTTGAGAGGTCTCTAGTCCAACCCTCTGCTCAAGCAGGTACAACCCCAACAGACCTGGTTGCTCAGGGATTTGTCCAGTTGAGCATGGGGAAGCTGCTCCAATGCTTGGTTATCCTCACAAGGAAAATATTTTCTTTATATCCAGTTTATACAAGGTATGTCTGCATGGGCGGACAAAAAGCTACACGCAGTATCTTCCTCAAATACCAACCACTGAGCCAGAAGCCATTTAGACAGGACAGGGATATATTCATAACAATCACCTGCTCGGTCCTGCTGCAACTCTTGCATCCTTGTATGCTAAGACAGTTACACAAATCTGGCACTGGATCGGGCTTGCACCCACCTACCAACGGAGACATGTCCAGAGTTGCACAGCAGAGCTGCTGGCTTGGGCACCTGACAGCCCACTCCATCGCTGCAATTGCCAGCAGGTGCTGCAGGGCTTTCTTCCCTCTAGGACAGCAGGGCTGTTAGCAGGATGAATGAAATCAAAGCAATCTAAATCAACAGGCAGAAACTCTTGATCAAAATTTGTATTTTAATTTATTTTGAGTCCACTTTTCTTACACCAGCCATCTCCTTCAGCTTAGGTATCTCTCATTCTTTGCTAGCGTTTGTTTCCCAGCCATTTCTATAGAGACTGTCATACCCTCTCCCAGGGCATCCATACACCCTGTGCATGGTAGTGCCGAGCCGATACACCTCCCTCTCAGAGGTAACCTAACCACCGCCGTGCAGCCGCGCTAGCAAGCCTGCCTCTCTCGCCAAAGCACCGCATGTGCTGATGTGATCATCCTTCTTCTCAGACTGGAGCTCACTTGATCTTTGCCAGCCTGGACATCTCTTCTTGCAGTCCCAGGTTGGTATAGACGTACCCTTACAGTGAGTCTCAAAGTCAAACACAGGCACTTACAGTGCAATTTGGCTGGAAGTCAGGTACTTGCTAAACATCTGCCCAAAAACTCTGCTGACCTGAGGTAAGCAATGAGGTACCTGAGACACCACAGGCACATAAAGAAGCTCTTTCCAGGAGCGCTGGAACCCCCCTAGCTGCGCTAGCTTGTGTACCCAGAGCACCGCTGGCTTAGCTCACCTGGCTGCCTCTGCAGATCTCTGCAGACCTCTCTCCCTCCCACAGGCTCACTTGGACTCAGGCACAGGAGACAGGAATCATTTCACCTCACTTACTACTTGCAGTAAAGGCAGTCCTAACAACCAGCTCACACATACATATCCAGCTGTGGTCAGATTAGTGCCACCCAAGACACATATATAGAGAATTTCTTCCTTTTCTCCCCATCTTTGGAGATGCATAATACACCACAGCTCTGAGTTCTGGTCAAAAATATTGCTGCTCACGCATTTATTGTCATCTCAGAGTAACAGCACTGGTTCAATAAATGAAAACCAGGTTGCAAGCCCTTCACTGCCAAAGGGGTTTGAACCCACACCTTCCCCCTAGCAGAAGAGCAGCCTGACTAGGAAAGGGTACACCCAGGAACAGGCAGCAAGAAAAAAGGATGTGCACCTGCTCTTGGCCTCCGTCATTAGTTAACACTGGGCTACTGTGCATCTCAGAATGGGCCATGGGTATGGACATGCATAGGGCAACTACCCAAGATTGCTCAGTAGCCCAAGCAAATCCACCCAAGAGGGGGTGCATGTGGATTCTGATTCTGAGCAATGTGTACACTTTCTGTTCAGATTCAGATTTCTTGCGTGAGAAAATGGACTCCCTGCTTAACAAGTGCTCTAACAACTGGGCTACAGAATAAACATCTCTTTTTACTGTCCCTGAGGAGCTCTGATGTGTACTTGTGACTGTGGTTAGCTTACAGTGATGGACAAGTAAGCAAACAAAGTGTGAGCACCTACGGAGGTGGATAGAAAGAACTGGAAATAACGTTGTATGAATCAACACTTGCACTTGAACTGACGTCCTCTGATCAGCTTATCTCAGAAAAGACACAAGAGCTGCAGAGTGGCTTGAGAGATAGATGGCAAAGGAACAGAAGCACAGGAAAAATTTTCAGAGATTGGGACTGTTTAATTGAGAGAGGGAACAGGAGAGAAATGAAAAATGTACAGAGGAAACAAGCAAAATTCTTTTAGTATAAAAGCAAGGAGCAAGGACACAGCCAGTGGCAGCAACAAACAGAACTGATGAAAGAAAGCACTACTTTACTCAGAAAAAATATGTTTTACTAGTCAGCAGAATTCATTCACAAGAGCAGGTAACATGCTCAGGAGAACTGAAAAAAAATGTTTAGGACTACTGCATGTATTCAGTAGGAATCATTCACAAATTAGAAGGAAAGAACTTTATTGAAAAAAATGAGGCTATAAATCTTTGTTCTTCAGGGAATGAGACTGATTAGGTTCTACAGGGAACTGAAAGGTAATTGTGCAGCCTCTAATTCTTTCTCTGAAGCTGATCTCAATGTATGACATTAAATGGGGCCAGATGAGCCTTTAATGTGTCTGCCACCAGCAGCAACTAAATATTTGGAACTTATTTACCTTGGGAAAAGGAAATGCAAACAGAGAAAAGGAAAGTAAGCAAAAGCAGACAGAATACAAGAAGAGCAATAAATGATAAAGTGTAAAGAAAAACAAATAATAAAACTAGAAAAGAAAAACAATAATAAAATTAAGTTCAACGTTCTACTGGTCAATGTGTCATTGGACTACTAAAATGAGGGTCATGAGGATGCATGTGGCAGGCTCAAATTTTCATACTGTGATTTACCACTTCACAGAAATATGGAGGAATGGTCAGTTTTGGAAAATACCAAGACATATTCAAGCACACTTAAAACCATTTGTAGACACTGTATGTGTACAAAAAAACACTGCCACCTTTCTCCATGGCTCAGTTAGTGCCTTGTTCTAGTCTTGTAGCAATTCACAACAATATAACAAAATAAAGTAGCTTTTCTCTATGGGGAAATCTCACCATTAAGCAAGAACACTAAAGGAAAAAGCTTCCCTAGTCATGTTTATAAGTGGATAAATTGAGATTTTAAAAAAGGAATCTGAATTCTGAACACTCACAGGGAAGAAAAGCATCTCACCGTAAATACAAATGAAAGAACCAGGTGTCAAGATATAATAAACAAAGGGGAGGACAGAGTGAGCCATCTGCTTTATCAAACAAAAATTTCATACCCTGCAAGACTACAAAAGACAAACACTGGGTGATAAGAGAAGAGTTTGGGATTTTCAAGGTCTGGAAGGTAGAAACTGCAGCAGTACTGGTGGGGTTTGTGCCAGCCAGATAATAGGAAGATCAGCCTAGCCAGAGCTGCTGGCTCTTCCCAACTCATGACCTTCAGATGTTACCCTGGGAACAAAAGTCAATCCATAACTGAGTAATCCATGGCATCCCATGGCAATCCCAGCAGACCTTCTCCAGCCATACAGGGAATGAGTACCCCTGCCAGAGCATGTGGGAACGCTCCCTGGAGTGAGGTCTGCTCATACAATTTGGGCTGGGAAAGCCAGCAGGAATGGGAAAAGCAGCCCTGGAAACATCTAACAGCAGAGTCGTAAAAGAGAAGAAGAGTCATGCGGAGGGAAGAGGCTGGCTGCTCGCAGATGGGCTGTGTCCAGCCCCGTCAGTGCAAGGCAACTGGGTGGCGAGGCAGGGCACCAGCGCAGACAAGGCCAGTTAAGCTGGTGGCGGAGACCAGAATAAGGAGAGAAGACAGATAACATATGTATGTGAGGTTATACAGGTGAAGACAGCCATAATTTAAGGAGGCACTTTACTTCAGAAAGGGATTTGGAAAGGCTGGGAAATCTGTATAACGACTTAACAATCATTAGATTTCTTTGTCTCTCATTAATTCATCACCTCGCACTGTCTTGGTCAGGTCATACCTACAGTTAGGATGTCTGGTCTCCAGCTAATTGACCATGGTCAGCTACATGTCTGGAAACTGCCCAATATATTTGGGGTATTACTGTGCTATAAATAGCATGAAATCCCAGAGGTAAGTATGGAAAATACCACTAACTGCATTAAAGGGAGAGGATGTCAGGTGTATTAAATTAATTCGCTATAACTATACAAAGGATTAGAAAGAAGTTAGTCAGTGCAGTTCCTCGACAAGTGATTGAATGCAGGGCCAGACAAAGCTAACAGTGCTTATATTTAACTTACTAATGCTTACTTACTAATGCGACATCGTGTGCACCGCGGGTGACCCCAAGCAATTTAATCAGAACTTAAGCTCTCTTTTAAGGATAAAAAGGAAAACTCAGCCCTCACTGTTGTGAAAATAGTTCCCTGAATGTGAACTACTGTAGTTATATGAATGACCTGCTTAATTCTACTGTCAGCTAGCAATAAAAAAATGCAAAGAAACAAAAAACCCCTGAGCCTCTTGCTTGTGTCCATAATTTTCTTTGACAAATTTCCATGCTCTTTGTCATTGCACCGTTGCCGGCTGGGCAGACACATAACATTATACTGCAAGGATGTTCTATTTGCCGGGGATGTCAAAAGAAACAGGCAGTTCAAACATGCCAGAAGGACAAGATCATGAACTCTCTTAATAGTCTTCTAGCAAACAGAGACCATATAAACACTGGGTAAAGAGTTACTACATAGTGATCAGCTGAAAGCTGGCTTTCACAGCTTCCCATTAAGAACAGTGAATAGCATCGTGAGTATTTTCTTCAACTGTGCATCAAAGAAGGTAACTCATATCTAGGCGGGAGTGGGATTTCTGGGAGCTAAACAGCAACCAAAAAAGCAAGGAAGAGAACTTAAAAGTAAATTAATATACCTAAACACAATGCCATTTGGATTGCTTTGTATTTGCAGGACTGCCACATGAAGCTGTAATATATGGCAAAGGACATATGAGATTTGTGTGCCTCTGGGCTGCAACTGGACACCAGGGAAGATTAACTACTGCATCTAAAATGAAACCACTGCCTATGTTTAAGTAACTGAATCTTGTCCTCAGTATAAGTTATACATGTGATTAGATGTGGATAATTCAGTCCTGCCCATCTCTGAGTGCTTTAATTCTGGAACATCCTTTTGGAGCAGAAGGTACTTGTTCTCCCAAGGGGGAGCTAACCCTCATTTCTGTAAAGGTATACAATATTGATCACTTTTCTGTGCATATGTAATCTAACACCATAAAGCTATTATAGTCAAGGGTCTTTCAAAGGAATAGAAGAATTCTGTATTTTTCTATCCAGTGTATACTTCTTTGCATTTACTAACACTGAAGTTAATTCACCATCTTTTTGCTTGTTTCTCTAGCTGGCTTAAATCTCAATCAACTTCCTCACAGTTTTCTTTCATGGTGGCTAACCTACAAAGGTAGCTTTGTCTTCAAATTCCTCTTTCTCCCTTTGTCTCTTTTCTTTCCAGGTTACAAAAAAATACATGAAACAGCAGACGGTTTTGCATGGCACCTCAAAGCATTCTGCTGTTAATTTTACCACGGTGGGAGTTGATTTTTCATTGCACTCCTTGGTTATTGTCAACTGGCCAGTATTAACTGTTGGATGTGTTATGAAATACAGGAAATCCTGATGTAAAAAAGTTCCCCAAAGTAACCTATTCATACCACTGTACGGATTCTGAACATTTGTATTTTCATTTCAGCCACTGCTGGATGTAGGGAGCCCTTATTGGTGCCATCCAATCCCACAGACAAGATTCAGAAAAGTAGGTAAGGAGCGGAGGTGGCTTTCTCTGCATCCAGCTCTTTCCTTGCTCCCTGGGAGCCAGGACAGCAGGACTTGCTGGTTCCCCAGGACTGCTGCCGATGCTCCCCTGCATTGTCCCTCAGTGCTCCCAGCCCAACCCTCGCCCTGACTTGGCTTCCTTCTTGAAAAAGGACAGCATGATCAGATCAAATTTGCTTCTGCCCTCCCTTACCTTTCAGTCAAAATGCAGCTATGCTCCACTCGGTGTGACTTTCCTCAAACCCTGGGATTATGGGCAGGAGTTAAAAAATTCTTTTAGTAGTTTCTTTTAGTAGTTGTCTTTTTGTTCCTGAGTTCATTGTTTCCCAGCATGGCTCACGAGGAGGTGCCTGCAGGGACAGCAGGGAGCTTGCTGCTGAGGTTGAAATGTCTTCAGTGCCATTTCTATTCAATCGCCACAGTTGATCAACCCAATACCAAAACGTCATATGCATATTTATTATTGCCAAAAAGCATCAGAATATTGCCATCTCTGGCAACTATTTGTTGTATTTGTTTTTTATTCACTAGCAATTGGAAATTTGGCGGCGATCTCACTGTCACTGGTTCCAAGGAGCTATTTAAATACAGGAAAGTGCTAAGGCAAATTACAGCCTAGCTTTTCTCTTCTAAAATAGCCACTTAAGACAGACTCATAAAAATCTTCTATAGTCGGAACAGTTGAGGTAAATAATTTAGTTTCAAAAAGCGTATGAATCATGAAGTTAAAAATAATTCTGACTGAAACATGAAGTGATTATATTTGTTGTTTTCTATTATTCCAATATGTACATCAAGTTTATTAATTCTGCAAGGGGTAAAACTTTTAGTCATTATCTTATTATGACTATCAAGTTGTAATGAGTTTTTAAATGGCAGCAACTGAATTTTAAGATGTGAGTGCATTACATTGTAACACTTGAATTTGTTGTGCACCCCTGAATATGGACTGCGCTCTTCCCCAGGCATGACGCAAGAACAAGGAGGGGGGAAAAGTTTGTTTCATTTCAATTTCGTTTGAATTACTTTGCTACATAACTTTACAGAAGGGATTTAGAATTGTTCTTTTCTGCAAACTTAAAGCTGAACATTTCATTTATAGTCTTGTATTACATTAAGAACGGGAACACGCGTAGAATCCTGCTCACGTGTCTGGTTGTTTAATGTTTCACAGGGACGGGGAGACAGAGTTAACCCTTCTGTACTTTCAGATTACTAAGAAAAATGTATGCAGTTTCACTGAATACTCAGACATTCTAAATGTCTGATTCAAAACAATGAACAGAAGGCAAACATGATAAAAGAGTAAAATAACATTAGAAACCATGAAACAAAAAACCTGGCTAGTCCATAAAGAGGTATCACCCACTGAGCAATGTGGTGTTGGACTGGCAGTAGGAAATTTCTTAGGATGGCAATAAATTTAGTTATCGAATAAGCAATTTTAAAGAGTAGATAGTATAATTGCGCGAATAAAAAAGTTTGAGCTTGGTATGCACATATACATTTACTTCAGTCTTAAAAATGATTGATGGGAGAAAGCTCCTGTAAGCAATAAGTTACAACACCAGAAATGAGCTTTTCATGTGTAAATTTAGGAGTTTCTGGATTATAAATCTGACGGTGTTATGAAGATTTTCCTGTCTAAAATAATACAGTCACACTGTTGCTACAGACAGTTGGCCAAATCCTGCTGACTCCAGCCCCTGCCACATCCATTGAACTCAGAGGTTTCGAATCAAAGGACAAATTTTAGCCCAGGACCTTTTAATCACCCACTCTGACAGCGTGACAAGCGGGAGTTTGTTGTTGCTGTTTTGTCCATCCTGCTTTACTCTACTTTATGGGTTCAGAAGCCAAGTTGATATTACAAAAGGACTGTAAGTCTTCTCTTAAAATCTGATTGAAGTTATTGGAATGAGGAATTTATTCTGACTGGTGAGACGTAATTGGGTATATTCCAGTAGTTTGCATTCAGATGCAAGGAAAAGAGGAGATTAAGTAGATTAACCTCAGTCATCTGGGAGATGACATTTCTTGCTGTGTTTGAAGTATTTTGTGAAGGAAAGATGACACTGATTTTGAAGTTTATATTAATCAAATCTCTTTGATTTTGTTTGATGCAGCAGCTGCAGTGACACACCCTCGCTCTTTGAAAGACTTGAGCTGCAAGGGCCAGGACTGAGAGGAGACCAGCTATAGCTCAGAAGTGTCACCTTCAGCCTCTAGAGGGAAGGAAAACACTTGTCTAATTTCTCCTCTTATCTTCTTAAATTTGTGTTAGCATTGGAAACAAAGGTGGGTGATTATATCCTGATACAAAGCTCTGGCTGAGAGGCGGGTTTCTGCACCAAAGCAAACTTGAAAATTAACAGAAGGAGGTTACATGGCAAAAATGTTCTTTTTATTTTCCTAAATAATTATGGCAAGAAGCAGTAGATGCAATGTCCTACTAGCAAGCTCTTCCTGACCTGAATTTGCAACACTGAAATTTTACTAGTAAAGCAACTACAGTGACGCAAATGCATTCTGTGATTTCAGTTCATCATATTGAAGTGATATGGGGCTGAAACCCTACAAATATTTCACACGTTTCATCCACTTGAGTCCTACAGATGCTTCTGGCTTTGTTTCATTTTGTGTTTGTGAGTAGCCCTGAGGTAAAGTAGAGCTCTGAGGGTCTGAATTAAAGAGTATCAACTTCTGTCTGAACATCACCAAAGCTGAACCATGACAATGCAGCAAAACTGAAATATCTTAACACTACATCAAAGGCAAAGATTTGTCTTTAATCAGGTACATAAATGGTTTTCATTTGTATAAAAAACCCTTTTCAACAGCTGGATTGACTGGAAACCAATTCCATGTACCCTGTTATGAGGTACAAGCTGATCTGACTACCAAAGCCTTATCTAGAGAGGCTTTTCTTGGCAGGAGGCTGAAGATGCTTCTCCTCGCTGCCACAGCCCCAGTCCCACCTGCTGGGAAGGGTACAGAGTGCTGCAGTTTTCACCTCATCGTGCCCAAAGGAGCTGCTGGTGCACATCAGCTGACGTCCATCCACAAACGAGGGACAGGAGACCATTTCCAGGTGGGGCTGTCCACGAACATGGTCCCACATTGCTCATCCCAGCTGGACTTCAGGCTGCTGCGTTTGCCTGGGGGAAAAGAAATCTTCAAAAGGAACAAGGCAGGTAGCACACTTTCCCAGCCACACTAAAAAAAGGAGTGGTGGCTCTCCATGTTCATTATGACTCATATGTTCATTACCGTTTATTACAAGAGGACCAGGGGCGTGAGCTGAGCGAACCTTGGAAAGCAGCCAGCCCTGGAGAGATGACTCCAAGTGCATTTTGTGTTTTCGTTTTATTTTCTTAAAGAAAATCAAAGCTCAGAAAAGGATAAGTTTTGACCTGTTGTTATTTGTTTTGGCAGTGACTAAAAGGGATAAGGCAACTACCTGCTGACAGACTTTGACTACATTTAATTGCTAAAAATCAGATTGCGAGTGACTTGAAGTGATAGGCAAATACTTAATGAAACTATTCAGATCAGTAACTTTTCCAGTGAGAGCAAACCAAGGAGAGTAACCAACTGTTTGCTGAAGCCGAACCACTACTGAATCAACACTTAGCTATCAAAATATATTTAATCATAATTTTAACTACTCTATTCCCAAAGAGTTACTTAGTATCTTAAAGGTGCTTGGTTTTTTCTCTCTCTTCTGATCAGCCATCACCCCTAGGAAATCTTTTATTTCCACTTATTTGGCTCTTCAGCTACAAGTCAATCACAATATACAGTACAAGACATCAAATATTAACTGAAAGAAGCAATATTACTGTAAATGGCTAGAAGACATTACTACAAATACCAAGTTTTATTTAACTAGTATATGACAGTTAAATCTTGGGAGAAATACTGCAACTTTGGGACTTGCGTTCAGCATTCGTAAAGCTGCTGTCTGGCTGAAACAGTTTCTCAGGAGAGATTCTGGCTACAGACACAGGCACTGGATCTACTTTTTAAGTAAGGAGAAACAAATGTAAGTCTCACTCATTATTTTGTTTCAAAAACACACTGAGGCCTAGGTACTAAATTTGAGCAATGATGTAATACTCATTATCTCAGAATATACCTCAGTCTTGTTTGTATGGTGTTACCAGAAGTCATTTTGACATAAGTATTATTTAACATAATTTTCAACAAGAATGAGATTGTCTAAAGCAGAAATGCCACATCAGCCACAGGTAAACACTGCCCAAATTTCTGTGAAATCTACTTGGAAATTCACAGTCACAGTTTGATCCCAGCTCAATCTTCAGTTTTAACATGACTGCAGCAGTTTTCCAGCTAATTATAAAGAGAAATTATTTTTCCTGAAACACAGGAAATGCAATCCTTAACTGAGCACTGGCTCCTTTACCTCCTCTAACTGAAATACTGCCAAAACCTTACTTCTCTCTACTCCTTCCAGTTATATGATTCCTCTCCCTGGCAAATAAGGAAGCAATAAAGGATTAAAAAACATCTTCAGCAACACGAAAGAGCAGGCAGCACTTCCCCTCATAAAAACCCAGTCCAGAGGATGATACAGCATCTTTTTGACAAGTGATAAAGCTTTGATAGTTGTGCTTATCCAGGCTGTTTCTACTACGTGCTCTGACATTTCAGCATATCTGGGACAAAACAGATGTACTTGCAATGTCTCCAGTATCACGTGTGGACCCTGAGCAGCACCTGGGAGCCCAACTCCTGCCCCACAGCTCTGCCAGATGCAGCATGGTACAAGCAGCGTTCAGAGCCCACTTCTAAGGTAAAGGACAAGAAGGAAATACTGAAGAAAATGGCAGTAGGGACACAGGTCCACTAAAAAGGGACAGCTTTACTGTCTTTCTGACAGTTAAGCTTTTAGCCTAAGCTCAAAAAAGAAGGCAAAAGCAGCAGCAATAAGAAAAACAGTCACAGGAATGACCAGAACAAGACCAGACCAGCCTGAATAAACACAGACTATAAAAAAAAAAAAAAGAAATCAGGCTAAGGGTTATATCTAGCCTCTCCAAAAACAAGGTGATACACTGAGTGCATCCACTTTCCATACTTACAATAACACAACTTTATATTAGCAATTAAATAGTAAGAAGCCCAGCTCCGAGCTGCTGCTGGAGCAATGCCCTCTGTCTGCAGGTGCTGGAAACCCCCACGCCTGGGCGAGGTTTAGCCCTGACTGGCTGTTTACCTGTTAGCTGCTGCTGTTTCTTACCACTCAACTTCTGCAAGTTTTCTTAAAAATGTGTAAGAACTTCTGTATTAATTTTATTCTCTTTCTGCTATACTGTTATAATAATTATGTATATCTTTCACGTTATATTCTTTTAAAATGAATTCATTTTATTTGCTGTATTCTATTATTAATTCTCCTGGTGAAGTTCTCTCAAAATCAGTTATTTGGAATACTTTGGGGTTTATTTTCTCTGGAATTCATTCCTCAAACTTTTTTGATTAGCAGATGTTAATGGAGAGCAACAGTGAGAAGGAATGGAAAGAATAAAGGAGAATTACAGGATAAGCTGATCGCTCTGCCTGAATTGAAGGTGGTCCTGGCACTTTCTATTACAAGACTCTGTTTTCACTTGAACTTGCAGGCTAAAATTTTCATGCAGAGGGTCTGCCTCCACCTGACTTACTTGAAAACTTCAGGGAAAACAGTTCAGCCGTATCCAAAAGTAAAAGTGAAGGAGAAAACTGGTCCAAAAATCTGGAACTGCTTCAGGACAGTCTTTGTATTTCTGGGTAGGGAACTAGAAACTTGTGAAGGCAGTTATCTAAGTGTCCAAGCTTTGTCTCTTGCTATTCTGGGAAGGGGCAGAAGCAGGGAAACCACTCGAATTATGTTCCTCAAAATTATATTCCTTGGCTGAGCAAGACACCTGGGATGAGAAGCCCTAGAGAGGAGCTTCAGAAGGGGACAGGCAGCCTGGCACTGAAGTGGGGGTTTGAGGGGGGTGAAATAGATGTGAGACAGGCTGAAGAAAACAAAGCCCAAGTAAAAGGCTCCAGAGTGGAGTGGGGCGCCCCAGGCTGCCACTCTGGCAGCTTTGGGACCCGCCGCCACAGCACAGCATCCCTGGGGCAAGAAGGGCAAGAACCTGCTGCAGCAACCAGTTATTCCGTTATGTCCAGCAGAAGCAATCTGGGCGGTAAATCTACAGGTTTTGGCCCCACTGGTGACTTGCAAGAAGAGAGAATTGGCGCTGTGGTTAAGGCAGTTGAGCATTGCCTCTCGATTCTAGCCCTGCTTCTGCCGCAGACTTCTTTGAGTGTTCGCCTGAAGCAAAGAGTTCACACACAATCACTAACTGTAAGTTCCTCTTTTCTGGCAAGCTGAACCCACACCCCAGGGCTGGGGAACTCACAGGAGTCCCGATCTCCCACCCTCTGCCAAAGTCGATCTGAGTTGACCTCTGAACATAAAAATTGATCTGTTCTCTGGATGCTCTGAAAGATCGGGTCCCAGAATATCAAAAAGGTCCCCTTAGTTTTTGTAATAATGTTCCTGAGCCGCAGCTCTGCAGCACTGAGGTATAAATAATAATAATAATAATAAAATCACACATTTGTGTGGTGTAAAGACAAATCATTTTCATAAAGCATTGACCCTGTGTTAAAGTGTCTCAGCAAAGACCTGGAGAATTTTTTTGTATTCAGATGACTTTGAATGCACTGTTACATATGGCAAACGGTGAGTGATGAGGAATTAAAGTACAGATTAAGTCTTCATTCTCTGAGTAAAAGTTCTTCTTTCTGCTGGAAAAAAGATTAGGGTTTTTAGATAAAAAAAATGATGTCACAGAACAGGGGTACTGAATCACTGTCCTCTGCAATTCTGCTACATTTCCTTCTCACTTTAAATCTTTACTGAAGCAAAGAGTTCTGTTTTTCCAGGAAGGGTTATGCAGCATTAAATCCCAGAGCAATTGCATGTAAAACTGACAAACAGGTGTTACTACTACACAGTTCATTTCAAAGAAGCTACCATTGGTTACATTAAATAAACACAGGCATGACAAATACTATAAACCAACATCAGACATATCTGGGATACTACAGATAATTTTAAAATAAAGTTTATCTTGTATTCATAGACCCTTCCCTTCCCTTCCCTTCCCTTCCCTTCCCTTCCCTTCCCTTCCCTTCCCTTCCCTTCCCTTCCCTTCCCTTCCATTTGATATCTACATTTAATTGCAAGAATTAAATGTATCATGTCCATTTCCACACTCCACTGCTTAGAGACGCACCTAGAGAATACAGCAGCACTCACTTAAATACACAACTATCACCGTCTTTATTCTCAAATAGATATGCCTTACACGCTGGAGCATACAGCTAAGATGAAGAAATCCTCTAAAATTAAAAAAAATCAGAACTCTGTCAGCAAACAACAAATTCGGATTTCTTCACAGTTTTCAAGACTAGTCCTTGGATTAGCACTGACTCGTCCTCAGTTGCTGGAAAAAACAGATGTGGTTCAAAGAAGTCTTTCAAAGTGGCGGAGGCGCTGGCACCTGGCCAGGCCAGCCTCCAGCCAAGCATCAATCAGCCAAGGGGTCTCCAGCCCCATCCTCCCCATGCCCCCTGCTCCAAGCCGGGTGAGATCTCCTAGGCAGGCTGCCCACGGGGAGACGGCCGTGTGCGGCTTCTCAGTCTCCCTGCCCTGACAAAGCCACCTCTCCCGCTCCCTGCTCCTGGCCGTTTCTGGCAGCCTGAAAGCTGTGTGCTGGGCGAGGGGGTGTCATCTGCAAAACACGGGGGTGTGGGCTGTCAGAAGGTGGTTTCATGGAATTTCAAAGCTTTAAATCTTAACAGTATTCCTTACACCTGGTGGGTTTTGAATTGGGAAAAAAAAATAAAATAAAAGAGAGATTTATTGCATTAATATGTTCTAGTATTGGGCTGTCCTTGAAAATCAGAGGAAGGGTTGCCTAACGATAGTGCACTGGGTTTAACCCCTGAGATCCAGCTTTTAATGCTAGCTCTGCTAGAGACACATGGTCTACCAGTTGTGCTAAGGTTGGCCAGCAATAACTACTCCACAAGTCATGTGTTGGGGTCAAGTGAGATTGTCAGGGCGTGGTATACAGCTTTATGTAAAATATACATAAGTATATATGCAAATAAGGCACTTCTGGCCCAGTCTTTGCATGCATTTCCCATCGTTCTATCCTGTTTTGAGAAATCTAATTCCTTGTAAGTGGAGTGGCTCTATCTCCCTGTTCAGAGGACCTATGAGTCTTAATTAAAACACATACGAAACTGAGGGAGAGGGGCTTTCTCTGTACCATACTCCTGTGAAGTATTCATTATATACTGTTTTCCTTAAAAAAAACACTTTGAATAGGGATCTTGGATGAAATTCTGCTTAATTAAAGTCACTGCTAGTTTTCCCCTTTGATTTCAGTAAAATCAGGTTCTCACATGTTATCATTTCCCAATTTAAAATTCAAATAACAACAATAATATAAAATGCCCCACTGGACTAGGATGTATGATCATTCAGTTTCTTTTGTCTGTAAATACTAATAAACTTATTCCACAGCCTGGTGGTGGCAATCGCTACAACTTTCTCCTGCCAAGACTCACACAGAGTGAAAGTACTCCCAGGATTTTGCAAAGAAACATCTGGTACAAATCCAGGTTATCACTGCGCAGAGAAATTCTGAAGGCTTTATTCAGTTCTTATGCGGTCTTTTGGTAAAACTTACATCACTAAGCGTTCAATGGAAGAAATCAAAGTGGGAGGCTTATTCTTTTTTTATAAAGTTAAGATGCTTCCTTCTTACTGTTAGTACTCTTTCAACAAGTCTCAAAGCAAAAATACCAGCGTGTGAAATGATTCAATTGGAACAAACAGGGTTTCTTGCTCCTCTTGCAACACAGTGGTTGTTAACAGTTTGGATCATTGCAGGCCAAATTTAACAAATTAACAGTGCCTGAAAAATTAAGTATTACATTTCCAGTATTAGTCATTTTCTCTGATTAATCTTCTATTACCGCAACAGAGCAGCCTCATGTAGGAAGCAGAGTAGGCATTTGTCACTAGCACAATCCCAGTGACACTAAAGAAAACCTTACAGCAAAAAAGTTAATGTTCATTTTTGCAGTTTTTTGCAGAATTGTAAGTTGTAATTTGCGATTAAGTTTCAAGTAGTGTCTGTTTTGAGAAAGCCTTCATATGGATTCACCCTAGCAGAAAACAACTTTGTCTTTAGCAAAAAAAATGTGAACTATTTCACCAGTCATACTGTGTTCATAGAAGTGTTAATTGGGCTTTGAACTTGACGCTATTATAAAGCACAATAATATGAGAAACAAATACTCAGCTGAGGCAAGGCACATTTATTTTTTTAAAATCCCTTTTCTTCTTCCCACAAATATCTTTTTCAGGGTAGACTCTCTACATCCATTCTCCCAAAACAAGATTTCCTGTCACACAGCTGTGTTCACTAGAGCCATCAAAGGAGTTAATAGATTATTAATAGCAGTGAAAGGTTATTACTTGCAATACCCTGTCCAAGAAAGAAATCCCAGAAGGAATCTGAATTCCCATTGGATGCATTTCATATAAATATCTTGAAGAACTGCGGTGATGCCTTGTTCTGCAAAACCAACCAGAGCACTCCTTTCCTAGAGAGACTTCTGCTAAAACAATAGCTAGCCAGCTTTTCTGTGCTTAGTGATAAATTGGGGAACTAAAGACGTACTGTCCATATTGAACAGATCCTTAGGGCATACAACAGACTTATATTTAGGTTATACAAAAGACTTATATTAAGGTCAGCTCCTAAATGTATAGGAGAGTCACTCTAGACGTTCAGGACAGCATGAGTGAAGAATGCAGACAGCAAGAAAATTTGGGTATAACCCCTTCCAGAATGGTGTTTTTCCCAAACTTCCTCGCTCCTTTATGAATTCTGCACATCTGCACTGCCACGGACTAGCAGTCACAGGGCTCTGCACTTGGGAAGAGCTACATTCCTGCACAAGCCCTTGCAAAATCCATGCCAGTAGTCATTCATCATTTGCATTCATCACCTTAATTAGAGACCTATTCAGGTGCACATTCTCTGATTCACATACTGCTACATTTTGGTGCAGAGCTGAGTCTTGGTACGGAAAAATCCTTCAGCAATGATTTTTCTTTGGTCTGAATTTGTTTCAGGATAGGACTCAACATGGAATTTCGGGAATACAGATACAGTTATTCTGAAGCCCTAATATTTCATCCCACTTTCTCACAGTACACACATGTCTCTGGAGTGCTGTGGTAGATGCTGATACCAACCCACCATGTTCACTGCTTCAGGTAAAACAAAAACCTCATTTCCAAAAAAAACCAAAGGACTAAGCAGCCAAAATTACTTAAAACTATACTCCTGGGTAAAACAGTTCATTTGTTTCGATGAATCATTAGACATATTTATTTTTAATGTAGAGAAATCCATTCCCCTACCGAGATTCTATTCCTAAGCCTATTTTATTGTAAGAATTTGACTTATAATAAAGGTAAATGCATATCCTTTCTCACTGAATTTTCCCCAGATGAGGCTCGCATGCTACTTTGTAAACATGCTATAGTTTACAAAAGGTCTAGTTCTTAGATATTTACTTGTTTTTACATTAGATGGTTACGTGATTGAAACTTAAAAGTCCAGAAAACCTTCTGGTTTGTCTCTAAAGACGCTTAACCTTCACTTCATGTTGTTTTGTAGCACAAGGCATTGAATGAAGATGGAAAATGGTGCATCCTTATGCTACTGTTAACCTGAAGGAACAGGTTAAAATCAAAGGTGATACTATTTTAAACCTGTGCAATGACCACATAGATTGCTGCGGATCAGAGATCTTTACCTATTGTGAACTGCAAAGTAATAAATAACGAGTTGATGAGCTAATTATTTTAGTGCCGTTGGGATAAAACACTGAAGCACGGCTAGGTGCTAAGAGTAGACAAATTCTTCCTTTCTACAGACTTTACTTAGCTCCTGAACAAGTTCTGCATTCAAACTCTTTTCATTAACCTTCAGTTTTCCAGGAGATTTTGCCAATGAGCAATTCAGGTTTGTTAAATTACAATACTCATTTATAAACAAGTAAAATAAAGGTCATAGAAGCTTTTAGTTTATTTTTTGCAGCGTCCTGCAGAAACCCAACGTGAACGGTGATAAGCAATGCAACTGATATTAATTCAGAGTTTCCCCTTTAAAAAAGGAAACGGGTCAAAGGATATACCCTCTAGGGTATGTGCCGGGATTACACACCTGCGATTAATCTAACAAACTGCTGGAGATGTGATTGTTTCTTCATAGAACCGCAGCTGAAACAACAGTTCTTTGGCAGTAAAATAAATGTAACCCCTTGTGGTGCCCCTAGACATACAAGATAATTACAACAAAGTACCTTCATAGGAAGTTAGGACACTCCTGCTGCATCATTAAAATAAACGGACCTGCGATAACTGATGCAGCCTTGGAAGTGCCACAGAGGAGCATGGTACTCAAGAGATGAAAGAGATCTGCTCTCCTCCTGGAACGTGCATGTGACTTCCATTAGCTTTAGTGGAAGCTGAGATTTCTAGTCCAAATCTAGCAAGAATAAGAGACAGGTTTTATCCCTGTGAAGTCAACTGCAGTTTTGCCATGGAGTTCAGTGGGGCAAGACTTCTAAAGTAAAACTTAATTATCCCAAGGCTTTTCAAGGCCACTCTGTGCCTCGCAGTGGAGCCTGGTGCGGGGAGATTTAAGCTTGCTCCAGCCAAGCTAGCTGCAGGCGCTGAAGCGGCAGAGCCACATCTCCTGAGCACTGCACCTGGGACAGCCATTTGCATGCGAAGAGGCAGCCCTCGTCATGCTAACGCAGTCACGCTGTGGCCAGGACTTCTGCCGAAACCCCCTGCTCAAGTCCATGGTGCTGGACTGGTGGCAGCCTGAGGACCACCGTGCTGAACCCACCCGGGCACCAGTGGCATTCCCCAGGGTTCTTCCCAGCATTAAATACAGTCAAAACACCATAAAGGGGAAATAGTACTATCATAATGCAATTACATCAATTAAAAGATGTTAGCATGTATTAATATTAAATAAAGACAAACTTTCACGGTTTTCACAGGTTGGGCGATAACTTACAGGACAAAGTAAATGAAAGGAAGAAAGGCAGAAAGGCCTACCAATGACTTAGTGTGTCCAGCATCAGTCCCATTTTGATCTGTATGGAACATATCCATTTGCATTATAAACTTCTCAACAACAGTGTTTCAGCAGCATTCTTCGGCTAGTAATTTCCAAGTTATGACACAATCAAACACATCTATGAATCTGAACACAGTTCTTCTAGATATCCAATTCTTATTTTTATTTCAGCAAATTGTCCTAGTTATACCTCATAATAACGCTTGAATCGCTCTACTTCCTCAGTGCACATAGCCAGTGACTGGTACACATACCGTTGTGAGAAAGAGCGTCCTAAAGCCCTGCCCTAAAGACTTGCTTCTCATTTACCGGGATATTTTAGGTCAATGTGTACCCTGCTCTCCATCTATGTCCGAAGCGCTGTGAGGTTGCAAAGATTGCTAACAGACTGCATTGCAATCGTGTTGGAGTACCAGATACCCACATATGACAGTTAGTATAGATAGGGTCATTAGGAGAGCTAATTTATGTTATGTTTATCATCATTTAGTGGGAAATAAAATATGTTGAGGCTGCTTTCCTTCATTCTTTTTTTTTTTTCTGGGCTGGTAAGCCCAGCAGTGTCCATTTGTTTGACTCCTGCCTCTTCATCCTCTGCACCTGAGTAGGTGCGCAGATAATGCTGTAAATCTAAAGGAAAGGGTTAGCCTTCATAGCCGACAATATTTTTTCTTTTGAAACATGAAAAGGCAATGCCGTAGTATATATGTGAAAGTTGTCTTCACCACTTCAAGAATGAAAAATGTGATTTTTATTTTTTTAAAAAGCAAAAATGTACAGGCATAAATTCTGCATGGGTAAATGTTTATGTAGGAAAGTTTACCATGTTACAGAACCCTGTAGTAAAACAACTAGGGCAGTATGACGCTTTAATGTAACCTCTGGCACAGTAAATTTGTCTGTATAAATGGGGCCCTGAGCTGGGTGAACACACCAAGTTGTCTGTCTCGTGCCAATGGAAAAAGAGTCTAATAGCCAGGTTACAAGGAAACAAGTTCCAGGTTCAAACGTATGTAGAAACACAATGAGAGCACATGGGATTAGGTTCTAGGGCAGAAGCAAAGAGACATTTCAGGGATATCACGCTATTTCATCCCTGCTAACTGATTGTGTACCTCTTGGCTGGGAGCAGATTTGATTCACCATGACGTGAATCAAATGTTGTGGATAAAAAGCAAAATGCAGATAAAAGAGGAGCTTTGTTCTTAGATGTTCTTCTACTCTACCACTAAAAAAATACATGGGATCTAAATACTGCCCTACTGCAAAATTGGCAAAAAACCAGAATTTGAGACTGGTTTAGGGGACTAATAGCTGAAGAAAATCTTATAATGAGATTTAATTTCTTTCCAATATATATCACATATATAAACACTAAAAATTTAGAAGTCTCCTAAAAGAATAAAGCAAATGAAAGTAATAAAAAAGTAATAAAAAAAAATCCTGCCACTTTATATAAGATTTTAAATAATATAAATGAAATTTTTTCTTGATGAAATCCAGTGCTGGACTGAAAATTCTGAGTTTTAAAGATGAGCTTGAAGAAAGATAATTCTACATTTTTATACCAGTAATTCATTTCTTATACATTTATTTTTTTCTTGAAAATTTATAGTCATTCGTGTCACAATTTTTGTATCGATATTCGATACAATCATTCCTAGCATAACCAGTACAATTGACTACATGATTATATTACCTCAGTGGATTCTTCTTTTGAAATAAATGGCAATTAACCTAAGGTAACATGATGCATAAATGAAATAACTACATCTTAATAACCTTCATAAAAGAATACTTCTCATGCAACATCATTTTTTAAATGGCTATTTCAGCAAATTCCCTATATACAGTAATTATCTTTAAATGTGAATCTTTTTGACTTACTAATGTGCAAGAATGCATCCATATGAAAGTAGATGCTTTTTATTTTAATCACATTAACCAAAGCCATCTTCACCATTTCTGTCTAAATAAAGACTTGCTGCCCGATTGCTAGACTCTGTGAAATACCCTTCCTTACCAGGCTGTACAGATTAAAGGCTGTATAGATTAACAGGACTCTACGAGCTCTATTTTATAGCTACGCTTTTGGGAAATACCTTGCAGATGTTTTCAGCTAGAGACTATCTTCTGTCTTTCTCAGTCTGCATCATTCCTTGGGATTTCCATGTGTTTGCATAATTCAAAGTTCAACTCAGACAAATCGTTATCATCTTCTTCACAGCTCTCCAGGTCTTCAGCCCAGACCGAGTCACGGTCTGAGCTGCCCTCCAGGAGTCCCTCCTTTCACAGATGCCTATTTCTGTTTTTATCAAAAAAGGAAGAGCTTTTTGGCCAGATCTTCACTTTTGGTGCTTCATATCAATTCTCAGAACTGGAGTCTCTGCTTTTAGCAAACACCACGCCGCTGAGGCTGGCATACAGGCATCCAGGCCAGGGTCTCACCATCCCTGGCTGGAGAACCTCGGGTAACTAGCATTTATTTCCTTACTCAAATGTTAAGAAAAGTCTCTCCTTTGCATTTCTCTGCCTCATCAGGGAGAAGGATTTTCACCAATGTTACGTCCGTTCCCAGGAATACTTTAGGCTTTTGTTTGGGGATCTCTCTGGTTACTGTCCCTTAGTAAGGAGTGTTTGGGTTAATTTCACTGAACCCTGACTGAAACTATTAATTTCAGTCAACATGTTATTCACTTCAATAATTTCATTGCATATCAAAAAGCTCAACATAATATTTATTTTGAAGTCATGCACGAAGCTTTAGGTATGGGGTGGAAAACCTCCAGTAAACACTGTAGATTTCTTCATAAAGATATTTTCCTTAAAAGCTGGAGTCACCATCTAGTTCAAGCCTCCAGCCAGAATAGATATACCAAAAACCAAAGCTAAGCAGAGGATAACAGGCTCAGCCCACAGTGCCTGCCCAACCCAAGCAAATTCAATTTTACAGTGAGATTTTGTTACCAAAAAGTTGGTTTCACTTGTAATATTTCATCCATCAACATAACAGATTGAACACACAGAATAAGAAAAAGGAAAAAGAAATCAAATACTTGCTATGCCAAATTTTATACAATCTCCTTCCTCTTCTCTATTTATAACATTTTTCTTCACTTCGCAATCTCTCAAAGCGTATCAAATATCCCTTGTTGGTAAAAATATTTAAATGATAGCTCTCACCTTTCATGTGTAAATGGTTAAAGATTAATTCCTTTTATTTTCAGGGTCAAACAAGATAAATAACAAGAAGAAGGGAGAAAAAATGTTGAAAGCTAAGAAAGTGCAGTTCTGCCTTCAATACTCACAGTTCAGTTTCTTGAAAACTGCAGACCTTCGTTAGCAACATAGCAAATTTTTAGTACATCTGGGCTGCTCCGGCATCTCTTTTAGCTCCCCAGTCTGGGCGCAGCAAGAATTAGAGAGGCAGATATGTCTCAGACAGCAGCAATTGATTCTTGGTAAATAGAAACACACACAGGCACACACACAAAGGCAGCTAATGGAGAGAGATGGGAGAAAGCCGAAATTTTAAGTTTGTCCCCTAAGAGAGGCTCAACACAGAGCAATGATGTCCCGTTTGTGCTCCCTGGCTGCTCTGGGAAGAGACTAGGAGTAAGACCACTGAAGAGCATGATGGCAAGGTCTTGTGAGTCTTGGCATGTGAAGGCATAGTGGCAGCCTTCAGGATCGTAATGCTGCTACTGAACGTGATGAGGTGATCTCTCTGAAATGCTCAGCATTGCCTGCCAACTGTGTCCTTCACAGAATAATCGCCCAGGCAGGACTGTGCTTGTCCCATCAAACTCTGTCCTGCTTGAGAATGGCACCACCATGCAAGGCTGCCCTAGGCACGCACCCTCTGAAGCTGGGGCTCACCATCACCCTCTTCTGCTGGCAGAAACATGGTTTCTAATCACCCATGCGAACTATCAGGAGCTTGAGATGCTCTCCACACATGGGATTTCTGGTTAGAAGTATAGAGACTATAGTCTACAGTATCTCTATAGGGCATCTGCACACAATGGCCTTGTTTTATAAACCACATTTCACCAGGTTTTCAGTTTCAGAATAAGACAAAAATCCTGCACCTTCTTCCCCTTCCCCTTATCAAGAAGCCTGTTCCAAAGCAAGAAGCTCATATACCATTAAAAAAAGGAGTTTTAACATGGCTAAAGCCATTTCCTCCTACCAGATGAACCATTCTGGCTGAAGTTTTCCAAACTAATACAGCACAACCCAGGTTCACGCTATGGGAAATTTCAGCCTAAGCAGATAACAGATGGCAGAGCTATAAACAATTGAGGGCTGAGTCTTTTAGTAGAAAATAACAGGAGACCTCAATAAGAGGTCGTGCTAACATGTCTGCTCATAAAACTTAACTTCTACGTGGCATATTCTTATTTCAAAGCAGACATACGAATAGTTATCATACAATTGTGTACTTTCCTAACTTTATGGTTTTCATCACCTATTTCAATAGCTCTGAGATAGTCCATGCTACGTTTTCATACAGTATGAGCCTATGAAAAAAATGATAGAATCTCATACTATAAATCATTTACAAAGGAAAGGAAGGTGATTTCTTTTTTTTAAGAAAATAATCTATAGACCAAGCACACTCATTTAGGTTATTTAAATATACATAAATGTCTACATTGGCCTTTAGTATTAAAATGCTTGAGCATTATTTAAAATGTAAAAATACAATGATGGGAGGAATTCAGGAAAGTACCTTTCAAGGAAGCACGTTCTGGCTGTGGGTGCAGGACGAGTGCTAAGTGAGGGCTTCGGTCCCAAGCAGATAAATTACAGATGCACAAGGCAACCCCACTACTACCTGTGAGCATGAGCTAAAGCTGAGAGTCCAGCCACAACCGCTTACTTGCCCTGAAAATACCAAATGTGCTTTTGATATGAGGCATCATTTTTGATCATATAATGCCTAGGACAAGTCGATAGGTCTCAGGATCCTCATGGCGTGGACAAGCATGGACCCATACTGGACAACAACCTGAGGTGCTGCAGCCACCCCAAACTCAGGGTGCAAGGACCATGATTCTGCTAATAACAAGGAGAGTATTTCTGACGACTATTTGAGATCCTACCATGCAAAGAGCAAAGGACTGAGAAGAAAAAAGCTTCCAAAGCTCTGAAACATATTTTTACAAAAAAGACAGGATTTTGTTTAACATTTCTGAATTGTGGCTTATTGCCCACCAAACAAAATGTTAACAAGATAAACTTGTAATTTAAATTACTAGTACTTCCAGGATACTTAGAAATGTATATTCTTTTCATCTAGCCTGATGATTAAAAATGCCTTTGGGATCATGCCTAGAATAATGTTTAACAGTATGGAGGCCAATAAAGACTCTATTGCTAAAAACTTGGATCAGATACACTGTTACTGTTCCCACCTCTTAATCAATTAAAAATATATATCTTAACAGCATATGCCTTGTAAGAAGGAAAACACAGAAGTTATTCTCCTCTCCGTGAACATGCGTAACTGTTACTCAGTTTAATGGGACATATATATGTATACCAAATGAAAAATATCTTCCAGAATATGAAGGATTCGTATGTATCTGTAAATTATTACATGGTTAGACGCAGGTTGGCCTTTCGCCATGCTAGACTCAATGCACCCGGTTTTGCCTAGTCTTGGAAGCTGAACAGTCCCAGGCCTGGCTAGCATTTCAATGCGGAGACCATCTGGGAATTCAGTGTGCCATGGGCACAAGCCAAGGAGTCACAAGGTGGTGAATATTAGGCCATAGAAACCGAATGAGTGGAAAGATTTCATTCAGCTCCGTCAGCACTGCCGAACCAATGCATGGGAATTTCCCCATTGCTCTCCTGCTTCTCCCTGCTTTCCCCAAGTAAGGAAATATTCAGATTCATTTTAATGGGAAGGATGCTGGAAAGATCCAAAGTGAAGGATACAATATCTATAAGTGTAACACAAAACTAGAAATACAGCAAAGAAAACATCAGTACTTCAAGTGGTGTTTGAACACTCCAAGTCAAGTGGGTGAAATCTACTTGCAGAAATCTGCATAACTTTTCTTTTTTTAATCACTCACCTGAGTCTAATGGGAGGTATTTTCTTTAACAAAGTAAACAAAAAGCCCTGTGGCTGCACACATCGAACCTGCAGCACTTACACACACTGTGACCGGTACCAAACCAAACAGAAAGATACTTCTGATTTGCAAGTATATGTACATGTATGTTGGACCACATAGCCGTATTATAAATGACAGGGATGTTTTTGACAGTCAAAACGTTTAATATTATGCTATGTTTCTAATTGAGAGATCTAACTAATGCCTGAGGCTATTGCAGAAAGCACTGGAGAAATCTAAAAAACATTTTGAGCTTTAGCAGGAAGACAGGAGGAGGGAACTCCAGCGAGTCTATTTCTTTGTCTGAGGTCTGATCATGAGAAACAAGACATCCTCAAGGCATCAGGAGGCTTGGCAATAGCTAAGACATGGTCTTGGGAAATCAGATCTTTTGATCACTTGAATTTCTTTTTGCTTTTCTATCTCTTCATCCCACCAAGAACTGCAGAATATTTAAACCACAATCTGTTATTGAAATACAATTAGAGAATGGTTATTGGTACTTACATAGAAAACATTTGATAGCTTAATGATTCCTAGAGTTTATTTTACTTATACTTGAGCAACTTTCATGTCATTATTTAAGAAAAAAATAATTATGAATTTTTTTAATGTCATGGACATAAGCACGATGAAAAAGGGAAAGAAGAGGAGGACTTATGAAAAACAGATGTTTTGTAAATAAAACAAGCCATTGATGGCAATTTACTAGTCATCATCATGCTAATTATTCTTTCCTGGGCTGCCAGCATCTATAAAAATATTCCAGTATGTATCTATCCAGAACTGGAAGGGGAAAAGCTGTCTGAACTACTGATACGGCAACGCCACTGGAATCAAGGGTCCCAATTCTCCTCCCGACATTATACCGTAACTATTCAGTTACAGCTATGCAAAATGAACACGTGGATTACTAAACCAGAATAGCAGCATTTGACAACAATTTACAGGGGTGTAAAATTTCTGTGCCGTGTTCTAGGCAACAAAGAACCACAGGAACTATAATCCGTTATCTGAAACTTCGCTATCTGCAAACGCAGACAGATACAAGCAAATCCTTCATTGCAAACAGCAACGGGCTTGCTGTCATTAATCACTACAAGGAGGCTATTGAAGACAGACTCTGGGATGGATTTCAGCGGCAGCCTGCAACTTTATTAGCTTAACATATCCAAGCATTTAAGTGGATCCAGTGTAGGAGTTACAGGACTCCCACCATACAACTTATAATTCATGGTCAACTGTCCTCAGCCTACCTACAGAAACCATTTTCAGACATCTGACATCTTCTCACCTTAGAGAGAAAGAGAGGGGCACGGAGGAGGGGGGGTCTCAACCCGCAGAGGCTCTGGGTTTCCTTTTTCAGCACTCTACCAGTAAAACCCCAGCTCTTCGCTTCTGCAAGATCAGACTTCAAACTCCTATCCATGCTGGATACCAGTTTCAAGTTTCAAAGTAATTATTACACCAAATATTACAAAGGTATAAAATGTACTTAATATTTATACCCATGTCCTCTGCCAGATTTAGTGCCATAATGACATACAAGTGGAAAAACAGGCAAATAAGACATAAAAATACCTGTCCTTCCTCAGTTTTATCCTAGTAGGAAAAAGTATTATTTTGACATCAAAACAGGCAGCCTATTAAATCTGCAAGCTCCTGAAAACATGGTGCCTAGATTATAACTACAAGTCAAGAATGAAGATGCAGTTTAAATTAATTGGAGTTCCCGATTACAGCACACAGTATGTCACATAACCTCAGGAAGCACCATCAAGCCTCCAAAACCATGCTCTTCTAATAGTGGGAAGCCTTCTTCTAGTTTCTACACAAAATTTATTCACTGGCAGCTTATAGCATACTTGACCCAATGCTGCCTGTTAGCTTAAATAGGTCTTCTTCCTTCCCGACATTTGCCTCCAACCCCTTCACCCTGTCAATGAAAGGGGGAAAGCAAGGTCCTACCATCTCCTGGCCGGCCAGTGGGAGAATAAGCCGACAGAAGAAAGAGGGGAAACCCTTTTTTTGTCCTCTCCTGCGCTCACTGCCCTCCCTGCTCCTTCTGCAAGCTCTTCACCACCCAGCAGCTAACCAAGGCTCTGCCCACATTTGTCATTTCTTCACTGGGCAAAAACACAGCGTAACATGTTTATTAGGCATGAAATAAAGGAACAATCCCCCTCTAGGAATTAACAGGATTCAATAGTAAATAAATCATGTTGAACAGACTTGAAGTGACAGATAAGGCAAAGAGTTTTGGAAAGCTGAAGAAAAATGGGTAAAGGGAAGAATAGTATTTTGGGAGCTCTGAGCTGTGAGGAAAATATTGGAAAGCTTTTGTGACCTGGATGAGAACAAACCTCCCTTTTCCCTGCTATTGATCAGCAGATTGGGTATGGGCATTTCAACGTGGTGATGTGACCTGGAGTAATGCAGGCTCTCAAAACAGCCTCGCTCCCAATATATCCAGGAAGGTCAGCAGTGGATAGAGTGGCACAAAGTCATCCACTGATGCACAAAGTGCATTTCATCTCACCCAGAAAAGACAATAAACATATTCTCTTCATCACAAGGAGGAAGAAACATCACCCAAACTGAAAAAGAAATGGAATTTTAAAGGTACGTTATATGGTTTCGGACCGTTGGCCAAAGACAGTGTCTGAGGGCACAAATGCCTGTGCTGCCAGCGTCCCCTCTTCAGTGCCAGAAGAGCTGGAGCTAAAGGCCTGGAAACTCAAAACATGGCTATAAACTCGCTGAAGGTTTGTCGTGGCATTTGTTTTTACAGATTTACAGAATGCTCTGTTGAAAATATGCACCCAGCTGCTTTTTATCAGCTTCAGACAATTTAGCACCCACCAGCATCCCTCTGAGATAGCCAGCGACAAACCAGGGGCTTGGTCCCTGCCAGATGATGAAGAACAGCAGATTGGCAGCAACAAGCAGCACCCTGGGCTGTATGGGGAGGGCAGAGAGGGGCCAGGAGGACGGGGCTTGGCCCTGCGCCCCCCCAGGGTGGCAGGAGACTCCCCATGGAGGAGAGCACGGCGTGCCAAGAGGTCTGCATCACCCTTGCCAGAGGAAGGCAGGGGGCCTGGGCAGAGTATGGAGCAGGTCACAGCCAGCTCGGAGCTCAGCAGGAGGGAGGTGACAACTCCAGGAATGAGGGGTCCAGCTCAGCCGCGCAAGGATCCTGCTGCAACAAGAGGCTACTGGAAAGGGGCAGAGCTGCCCAGACCAGCCAGGAGAAGAGCCCAGATCTGGGCTTGCGGCTGCTGCCGGGGGCTGCTGCTCTCCGCCGAGCTGAGCCCATGTGCCTCCTCTCAGAAGGAGAAACCAGCCTGGACTTCGTGCGTCTTGGTATAAGCAAAGCAGGCAGCAAATCCATGACTGTTTTGCCAGTCTTCAGCAGTTTAGTGTCCCTGGCAACTGCCTGCTTTCTACAGCCACAGGTCCTGGTCCAGGTTACTGCTGGAAAATTAGAAGTGTAAAAACAGAAACGCAGTTTCTTTAGGGGCATTGGCTGTTAATTCTCTGCCAGAGGAGGGCTCCTTTGTCAAACCTTTATGCGCTTGAAGAAATAGTGGCTAGTGGAGCAATTACCCATTAGAGAGGGCAATGGGCCAGAAGCTCGGACCTACAGCGGATAAAAGAAACTTTTTCCCCACTGGGTCCCAGCCCAGGTGATGCCCACAGGCCATGCTAGGCAGGCAACAGCACTAAGCACAGGCTGTCCAGAGGGAAACCATACGCAAGGGAATAAAGCTGCTGGTAGACAAGAGCCACTGCCAGCAACTGCTAGTATGATCCATGCAAAATGCTGTACGAGCACCTTTAGGCTTGAGGACATCAGTAGCCAGCACACCACAGTGATGGCTCAGAGATCTGAAATCATTCCAGCTCTTGGACAAACTGACATGCTGGAAGAAAAGCAAGTGTGGACTACACAAATTAAAATAATAGCTATTTCTGAGCACCTACTGCAGGCAACAGTGGAAATCCAGCTCTTCCTGAACCTGGCAAGATCCACGTTCTTGTGCAAGAACAAGATTGCCATTCAGCAGAAGTATGTTACAGGCTGAACCGAGGAGTGAGCTGTGCACTAAGGCTGAGCAAGAGGTGCAGCTAGTGAAAAATCAGATGGTGGAGACAGCATCTCAAAGCTTCTGACAGCAACAGAGGTGAAAAGTGGTGAGGCAGCCTGGCCAGTACAAGTTAGGGATTGACTTAACAGAAGCCTTGGTGGAAGGCAGTGAAAGGAAGCAATTAGCACAGCTGCGGTAATGCTGCACCAATGCATCCTCCAGGAATAAAGGGGAGCTTGTCAAGATATGATCAAGTGCAACATCAGATCGCGCTGAAACTAAGAAGTGTTCCTGGCAGGCAGTTCCCAGCTTGAATTCCCTGGATATCAGGTATCAGTGAAGCTAAGTGATATTCTGGAGGTTAGCCTAACTGGACAACGTGCCTAACCCTGGACATCCCCACCTGCACACCTCAAAAGCCCAAAAGAGACATAAAAACATGCACATAACACACAGGCAGGTCAAACACATGGATAAAATATTAGGAGCAAGACATTTCAGCAGTTTTAATTTGGATAATCTCAGGTAATGATGGGAGCAAAGGACCAAGTAAATAAACTACATACTTGGATTGCTTCAGTCCTTCAGAGTGCCTTTTGAACCTGGAACGAATCAGGCACAATTTAGAGGTACTGAAGGATCTACAGAGTTTTTTAAATTAAAGAACTAAAGAGATTTTAGTTCAGTTCAAAATATTGTTTCTGAGAACTGAAGAAGCCTTCACATAGTTTATAAGACACATTAAGAGCTGCAACAATTTTTAAGCTTTTAAAGGCTTAAACCTCAATAAACAATTAGCAGCCTGTAAGGCGCTGCATCCTGAGCGTACAGTCAGTGAGGACAGGCTGAGAGTTTCAGACCACCACCAGAAAGCATACAAAACAAAAAGATACTGGCAAAACCACAGGCTATCTGCACAGAAGACACCACATCTGCAAAAGCTTTGAGCACATTATCAGAACCGACAAGCATTACCTCGTCATTTAAGAAACAAATTAGTTAGACGAAGGAAGAAGAAAAGCTGATAAGTAAAAGAAAGGAACAGTTTCTGAGCCATGTTTTGCTCACGTTTTCAGATCCACCCCTCAGTCTGCGGGAGTTTGCAATGCCCCAAAATCTCCTGGTGAGGTCCGAAACTGGTGAGGCTGGTAGGTGCTCTTTGATGAGTTTCCCACAGATTAAATGAGTTGCTACAGAACTGGAGAGTTCAATTGTTGTGGAAGTCCTCAAATCCTCTCATTTACGTTTACTCAATAAGGAGTTCAGTGTACACAGGCTCACAACAGCCTGTAGCAGCTCCTTATCAAGCACAGCCTAGCAAGACATCCATGGAGATGGATTCACAAACCAGCCAAATAAACATTCACTGCTCAACAGAAAACAAAAGGAAAATGTGACTTCTGTTTGCAGGGCTCAAGTGTGCGCAGGCTCCCTCTGGTCTGCCTACATCCGACAAGACCGACCTGAGGATCCTGCTTACTTCTTGTGCACAAAAATGTCTATCAAAGGAGACCCCAGTTCAAACGTAGTATCAACTGAGTAATCGCCTGGAGTTCATACAGATTAATTTCAAGGACTGAAAAATACCATCTGGAAATCACTGCTTTCTGGTTGTGTATGACACTTCTGAAAATACGTAACAGCAGAGCTGCTGGAGCATGAAAAGGAGACGGAGACTGTTACAGACACGTTGATGAGATGTGTGATGCTGGGGTTCAGCCCACAGGGCCACATCTATGGTGATACAGAGAGGGAACCTGATGCACGTGTGCCAAAAGCTTAAGGTAATCATATGATCCCATTATATATAGTATCATATAAGGTAAGTACGTTATAAGGTGGTTTGTGAAAGGAATTAAGAATAATCACCCTACTGGCTTCTTCCTCACAGTTCTCATCCAAGAACAACAGGACTAGGCTAGGAAGACACCTTCGACTAATTACAATTAATGAGTCAGGGCTCAGCTAGCTGTCTGTCTCCCAGTGGAGCTAATTTTTAACCCCACAAACCCCAGCTTGATTTTCAGACACAGTGTCTAGCCTCTCTACGGGTGTGTGAGAGGAAAGAGATCCGTTTCAGTGACTTCAGGGCAACACGGTGCCAGGAGGTGGAAGAGAGCTTGAGGCAGGAGTGAAGGCACCAGGAGGGAGATGAGCAGTGAAAGGCGGGATAGGTGCCCATCCTGCAGGGAGGGCAGTGGGTCTGAGCAACAGGAGAAATCTGGGGGAAAATCCCAGGCACATATTTCTTCAAAGGGAATGTTACCAGTCAGGGAACTAAACAATCTGTGTCTGCTGGTACAAAAAGCCGGTGCATAATACCTTGTAATATATTAAGAAAAGTTATGCAGATTCAATGAAAGACTGGAAAAATCAAACACTTTAAAAAACCCACAGCAACTCTTCCAGACAGATGCTAAAGGGAATTTGATAATGTTTCAGAAGCATCTTATTTCTCCTGACAGGAGAGAGGACTCATGGCACCCAAGGAGCTGCTCTGGCATGCTCAGATGACCCAGAGACGGAGGTGTGTGGCAGGGGGCCCACATGGCCAGCTGGGGCAGGGGAGGGGGGGGGGCTAAGGGTCTGGGTGAGATCCATGAGCCCTGCCTGCCCCCAGCCACCCCCCCCAGCAGAGCAGCATCCCTCCCTGCAGGGCTGGGCAGGCAGGCTGGCATCAGCGACAGGGGGGAAGGTTGCCCACACCCCTGCAACTCACACCGGCAAGGTTATTTCTGCAATTGCTTTTAAATTTTGTTAAAGTTCAGGGGGGACATAATACATTTAGATTTTCTACTGAGAATAGAAATCTAGAACCCTGTCTTCTATGGCATTCAGCTGATTTCTGGTTTTATATCAACCGATGAAGTTTTTATGTATTATGTTCCCAAAAGCTCACTGTTTTCTATGGACAGTTGTAAAAATTTGCTTCTTAAATGCTGGAAGACAAGCATCAGATTTGAGGCAGTATGAAAATAGGAACTTCCCCACTGCTGTTACATCTTCCTTACTCAGACTTCTTTCTTTTTGGAAGCACAACTTTTATCTGACGCAGTTCGAGTTTATTCTGCTTTGATATGTTTAATTTATATATTTGCAGGCAATAATGGAGCAGGAATATACAGAACACCTATTTTTAATTTTAGACAAAACCTGCCAAGGATTTACAATAAGAAGATCTGGGAAGTAATTTGTCTCTGTAAACTAATTTGTGCAAGCTTCAGCCAAGGACGTTTATCATTTTGCTTTCCACCTTCTCCAGGAAACAGGCAGGGGAAGGCAGAGCAATAAGTAACGCCTTGCAGAACACGCCGTCGGTTAGGCAGGAAGAGGCATCCTTCCTTCCTCTTTAGGGCAACGTGAACTGCTTCGTTTTAGCCAGCATTTTTTGTTTTGCTTAATACTGGCCTCCTTGCTACAATGTCAAGATAAGGACCAAGAACGGTCAAAAATGACAAGACAGCAACGAACAAAAGACAAAGAGAGACAACAGCTCTGACAGATCCAATTCATTTACGGATGTCTATCTCCATAAGGGTCACAGAACACTAGAATCAAAAATTGACAAAAATATCACTTTGCTCAAGAAAAAAAATCCATTTTTACTCTGTAATATGCACAGCCACCGGGCTATTGCTGCGAAACAATTTTTTAAAAAAAAAAATTGTTATCACAAGAAAAGAAACTCCTTTAAGGAGAAAGCTGTAAAAACAGTTTGAGTGCTCAAAGGTTGCATCATAACGGCTACACAGAAGCGGGACAAAGAGGGAAGACAGCACAGGAAACATCACTCTGGCATTTCCTAATCCTGAGCACTTGACTTCACAACCTCCATTTATTTTTGTACATAATTTCCTAGTGGAAATTTCCTTCGTGGAAAGGATAGGCAGCACCCCACAGCCCCTCTTCCCACAGCCCGCCTGGTCCAAAAGCGTGGGGTGCTCCAGGGTGCTGCCCTGGCCCCTCCAGAGAGCTCAGCCCCGTGGAGGCCTCCAAGGTTGAGAGAAATAAGGCCTCCAGTCGGGTCAAATTCTTGGGAGACTTGAACAGAAAAGCCCAAACAGTCTCAAACTGTAACTGCCCTGAGGATCATGGCTCGACCAAGCTCCCACGTGTTTTCCCAAGAGCAGCTAGAAGTGTCTTTCCAAATACTGTTGTTCCCCCAAATACTGGATCATGACACCGTTATAGAAAACACTACAGCTTTTCTGTAAGGTTTGGGATTTTTTTATTATTATTATTTTGTTAACATGAGCCAAACAAAGCAATTTTCTCACTCTTGTTTTTAGAGAAATCTGAACTCTTTTAGTTGAAACTTTCCATTGCAAGTTCTGCCTGAGGCTCAATCTTTCTTTGGAAAGTTTCAGTCCCAGTAGTTAAAGTTTGGCTGAGTTATAACCATGGCCACATAATGGAAAGAGTCAGAAAGCTTTAGTTATAGGCAATATTACTAGCTCAACCACTAATACACATGTAAACACTCATCTATCTGGCTTACTTGCTCAAATTATGGGAAGATACACAGCTAATAAGTGAATTTCCAAATAAATACATGATGCTCAAGACTTACTATGGGAATAGCTCCTTTAGGGTTACTCATCTCCCTGGAGAGCCAGTATACCTAAGTCAAAAGAAACTTTTTTTTTTCAAGCAAGGCTAACTCTCAGGAAACTAAAAAAAAAAAAGTATTTTGCCTATTTATCTGATTAATATAGTTAGGTTATTTGATATATGAGACTGCACAAAAGTGGCAGAACATCATAGCACACTGTCATTTCATTTTGAAAAGGGAGAGGATTTTTCTCATTCTTCCACTTTTCTGCATATATAAATTATGTAATTGGTAGAATAACAAGGTATAAATACATATATGATCTGCTGCTGGATCTGTTTTGCTTAGCAATGCCAAAACTACACTGACAATAAGCCACAGCCTCCCAGGGCTCCTCTACAATAGGCTGAAGCTGAACCTCCAGTTCATGCCGGCTATGGCTGTGCCCTGCACCTGTAAACTTTCCAGTGACAGCTTGAATCCCACCGGAGACCAGCATTTTTCCTCCCACGACACCAAGGCATGCGCATGGATTTTTTTTTCCTCTTCTCCTGTTCAACAGGAAACCTCTATTGACACTTCCACTACATTCCTTCACATACCTTAATCCTCCTTCTTCAGCTGGGATAATCCCCAGGCAATATGGCATACGAAGTCAGGGCAAGTGGAAAGACAAATTATCCCAACGAATTGCGTCTAATAACCTCTAGGATAAAATTATGTGCCTTTGCATGCAGCTCCACATTTACTTAAATCAGCTTTTTCTGCTATAGTGGCGGTGGAACAGTCCTACTGTGAAACAACACTATTTCAGCTTTATGTGCTTATCATTCTTGTTGTTCTCAAATTGACCTAGACAGGTAAGTATTACAGCTCAACTTGTAGACGGATTTTCATGCAGATCCCACTGTGATCAAGTATAGTCAGTTTGATTTTCAACAACCCTGTCAGATGAAAACTTAAAGCCCGCCTTGAAACAAAGATGAGTGGGATGATCTTTGATGTTACAAGCCCAGTAGGAGGGAAAGTAGATAAAAGGTGTTTATATGCCATCTTCTGCTGTTAAAATAATGCACAATACAAAGTCAAAGTAAGTGTTTCAGTTTTAGTAAAATCAGCAGTGGCCTGCAGAAATCTGACAGGGATAAGTAGACCTCTTGCAAAGAGAGCATAGAAACAGTCTTCCCTACGTACTTTGCTAAAAAAACCCCATTTAGTGGTAAATTTTACATGTAGACACAGTCAACAACAATAAAATCAGTCCTTTGTCATAAGTATTAACAATTTTAAAATGAGGATGGAGACCACAAGCAATGAACACCTTGTCACTGGTGCCTTGGAATTTACATAATTGAATTAAGTATTGGTAAACTAAGTGGTTACCCTAGTATTTGTGCTGCAAAATACTTTCCTTTATAAAATATTTTTTAAATGTATTAGGGAATTTATAATAGCTTCAACTTGTTTTCAAAAGATTTTTGAAATTTAGCAAGAGGAAAGACCCAGCACCAGAAAAGAGCCTTTTCTCTGTCCTGTGGCTTTGTGCTATGATTTGGCCAAGATATAAAGCTACGAACATTCCTTTTAGTCACATTCTTAACAAAAATGGTGGCGACGCACCACAAATAACTGGTTGTGCACATTTCGGCCGAAGGCCAGGCCAAGGTACTACTGTGGGAGCGGCTGTAGCACCCACTGCACGGGAGGTTGGGGGGGAGCAGTGAGGGTGAAAGGGGGGAGCAGAAGGGTGCGCAGCCCGCTGCCGGCTCCCCTGCTCCCAGCGTGACCCCGGGAACCCATCCTCCACACCCAAAATAACGCTGTTACCCTGGATGGGACCAGCGCAGTTAGTCCTGTAGCTCACGTCGTGGTGCCCGGCTGAAGGTTCAGGTTTCAGGTCCTGCTAACGAGGAATGCTGCTGCCGCCGCTGGGAATTCCACATGGAGGGGGGCGGGGGGAGATTGTTTTCACCTTTAGAAAACCCAGCCTACAAAGAAAGGTACCGAAGCGTCAGGATGCTGGCATATGGCTGCTTGTGTGGTTTTAATTTAGTCCCTTTTGCGCACACATTATAAGACAGTCCCTAATTGCACAATCATCTATTACTAGGATTTGAAGGGGGGGTGGGGGGGGTGCGCAAGGCTTGATTCGGTAGTCGATAAACAGCTACAGACATAAAGCATTAATCAGGTTTCTGTAATGAATGAGGTTGTTTTTAGGGAAATATTTATCTCGTTGAGACTCGATATTAAATACGTTTCACTGTCTTTAACTCTGAAGGAGAATTTGGTTGTGGATGGGTAACTCCCAGTTTTCTATCATCCTTAGTTTCCCAAAAGGAGTTTTTTGAACTCCTGGGGAATACCGGAGCCCAGGTATTACTGACTCATTTGCCGAATTCCCAGAGCTCCACGCATGGAAGGGCAGGAGGGTGGCTTTGAGAAGGGGCCGCGTATTACGGAAAAGACCAAAGGGGAGCGAGAGGACACCCACCCGCGGGTGGGGGGCGGCTGGCGGCGTGGGGGAGACGGGTTTGACCTGCCCCAGCTCCTGCGGGAGAGCCAGACGACTGCGCCCAAGCAGCCACGTAGGAAACCCTGGCTGCTCGGGGACAGACGGGGGACGGGACGGAAAGTCCCCTCTTGTGTATTTTTAAGCCCGTGGGTCAAACCCGACGGCGTGGCTCCCGCAGAAGCAGAAGATGCTCCCGCGCTTCCCCGGTCTTTGAACCCGGCGGTTGCGTTTCGAGCCCGGTTTCCCGCGGGAAAGCTCACCCGCGCTGCCCACCGCTGCGCTCCCGGCTCCCACGCGTGGGCGGCTCGGTCCCGGCAAAACGGTACCCGCGACCGTAAAGACAGACAGTTCCTATAGGAGCCGGGCAAAAGCCGGGGTTGGGCTGTGCCCCCCCCGCCGCCCCGCGCCGGCTGAGCAGGGGCCGGGGGCGGGGGGCGCCGGGGATGGAGCTGCCGCTGAACGGGCTCGTAAGGAGCCTGGGCTGGAAAGGGAGAATGTGTGAGGGGGAGTCCTGATGGGATAACCTGTGCTCCCGAAGGACGGCTGCAGGACCGTGTCCCTGCCCGCTTTGTTCCCGCGTATCCCCGGGAGCCGGGGCGCGGGGATCTCAGCATCCCTGCGGAGCGCCGGGCTCCCTGCCCGCCCGGGGAGATCCCTGCCCGCCCGGGAAACTCCCAAATCTCTTGTAGGCCCTTCCCTTAAGGCATGGTTCATTAATACACAAAGTAGCAGCAAACAAAGCTTTTTGCCCTGACCCAAGAGCCGACACAGCCAGTGGGCTTTCCCTTCGCACCCCTCTCTCCTTAGAAAAAGGCCACGCTCCTTCCCCGGCACCCGCCCCCGCGGAAGGGGCTGGGAGGCAGGCGAGGCTGCGAGGCTTAACCCTTCCCTGCCTCCTCCGCCCCCTGGAAACTTTATTAAAATACCAGGGCCTCTAATTGTCCGGCTGAGTTATATTGCCGAATGAGGAAAGTAAATTATCCCCTCGCTGGGGAAGGTTTTTATACTGAGATGCAGATGGTAAATTCTTGCTCCGAGTTTGTCGTGTTGGTTTGTGTCTATTTGTAACTTCACTGCTTAAATGAGACTGTAGAAATGCACGTTGTTAATACCTAAGAGGTCACGTAACATAACGGGGCTCATACCTTGCATGCTTCTGAACAGCATTATTTACAGGATCCTACAAAAACACAGTTGGAAAACCAACCACGTTTTCCCAGTACTACTCGCTTTTGTCCTTGTTGTCCCAAACTACCTTCTAGAATACATTCTACCTTTTAAAAGTTAATTTCACCTTTTTTAAAGTACATGATCCTGGGAACAACGGGGAAAATTGAGTGACAGCTACATTAGTTAAAACCAAAGAATAACTAGTTAAGTTTATAGCTCTCCCCCTTGGCAGCTAATAGAGTTAGACATTCATGTAAACAGCTGTGAATCTGATTGTGGGGATGTTTTCATGGGGCAAAAAAAGGGGTTACAAGAAGGAAGCAAAAAGGCTGTCTAATGTAAACCAGAAGAGATGCACTTTTTTCCCATAGTGCTCGTTCAAAGATCAGCATGTTTTATTTTGTTGAAAAAAAAAAAAAAGTGTCAGCTGCTGTGAGCCCAAGATGCGAGCTGTGAGCTCTAGGGTAGCATTTTAAAACAGAAGATGTCATCAAAATCTATATATTTGCTGAGCACCGGTGCTCAAATTTCACAAGGTGATTTTCTTTTCTGTACAAAGTGCATCAATATATTTCCCTCTCTGTAAAATACCTGCTTTTTAACAGTTGATAGAGAACTCATGGTTTTTTTAAAAGTCTAATCGATATTTAGATTGACCAAGCACTGTCTGGAGATGTTTTCATTAACATTTTTGTTTGACTAGGCTGAAAAAGGGTTAAAAGTAACTATAGTCTCACAGTCAACAGAAAGCTATTGAAATGTTTGATTATCCCTGCAGCAAAGGAAAGAGGATAGTAATACAACAGCAACCTCTCTTGGGGTAAAGTCAAGATTGAATAACCTGGGACCAAAGCAATTGTTCAAATCAAGCAAAAGGAAGTTCAAAATATTTTCAAGTACAATCTATTTCCTTGTGTTTATTTTGATCAAGATGCCCTCAGATAAATAGCCCTTTTCCACAGAAAGCAATAGAAATGTCACCATTGACTCCAGGGAGATCAGGATTGATGCCTGGACATCATGTGGGAACATTAATTTAATATTCCACAAAATAGTGCAGTTAAAGAGTCAACATTCACTGTCCATTCTTTCCTTGTTTTGTCAGATTTTTTTATTATTGCTATTTAATCAAATCACTGTCCTAGAATTCAGTGATGGAAAAGATCTAGCAGATCGAGTGATCCATCTTCCTTTGAATGCAATGTTCCTTCGTGGTTTTTTTACTGATGCCTCATGGAGCGCAGTTTTTAAATGTCCCAGGTGATAAGGGCTCCTTAAAGAGCCTTGCTGCACGTTGTAATGGATCTCTGACTATGATCAAATCCTGCTGTTTCTTGCTATGCAGGAAGTCTTTCCAAATTAGTCTAACACCAGGGCCGAGCACTGTGACTAATAGGCATAACTGCACTCTTCATGCTATCTGTAAGGCAGGTTCAGCAGGGAAAACACCAGCACCGAGAATGTGCTTGTTATTCCATTGAATAAGGAGCAAAATCTGAGAGAAAATAGACAAGGGAATGGATTTGAGAGTTTAAACCTGAGGCATATATAATTATGCAAAGATGCTTTACTTTGGATGTAATTTGTCAATAACAACTCTAGGAAAACTGAAGGAAAATTAAGAACTACACAACAGCAGCCTCGGGGAAAGGGACCTGCGCTTCAGGATCTTCGCATGCTTCTTGACCAGTGTCACTGAGTTTGGACCAAGCAGACGAAGAAACCGTGACCCTCGGTGTTAAATTCTATGAATCTACAAAAACATCAAGTCCAGGGGAGCAGATAAATTTTGCTTAACGTTGGCCATTAGATCTCACCCACTTCACCCAGTATTGTGTCCCATAACTTGTGTCTGACAAAAGCATAATTTCCAGGGAGGCTTAAAAGCACCAAATAACAGTACTAATTGCCACTTCCCTGGGCAGTGTCCTACAAATGAGTGCTTTCCTTCACACGTGAATTTTTCTGGCTCCAGTTTCCAGCTATTTGTTCAGACTATTCCTTTCCCCACTAGGTTAAAGAGACCTTCTACACGTCACATTTCCATCTCTTGGGCGTATTTCATGTTGTAATCCAGCCCCTTAAGAAAGGATACGCTCCAAGAACATCTTGTATGACACTTTTGGATTTCAAAACATAAGGGTGGGAGGGGAGGGTCTCTTTTCCATGCTCTTCAAAATTTCAATATCCCTTCAAAACAAAACTGAGAGTGTAGCAGAGCATCGTTACCCTGCCTGGATATACAATTGAGGGAATGGCTTGTAAGGGAAATGGTGGGAGTAAATGTATAAACTGAGCAGTTGTGTGAGAGAGTTCTCAGAAGGCACATTTTGGTGTTGGTTGAAGATTAAATTTTATTTTGTTAGGTGCTCACACAGAATTCGCTGTTACCTGTTTGAATAAAAATTGCTGTAAAGTTTTCACTTTTTCTTCCTAGTACTGGCTGTTGGCCTTCAAGATATAAAGAAGAAAATATTCTTAAAGAATAGAGAAAACATCTGAAGCTCATCTGCAAGAAGAAGTCAGGATCACCCTGTCCTTTAGTGAAACCCTAAGGAAACCTAATGCAGTCCCTTCTCCGTGATGCCTTGTGGAGGGTGGGTGGGAGAGCTGTACCCGGTAGACCAGCCTGCCTAGACAGCCGTGGCCAAAGCTCTGCCCAGAGAATTTCCAAGGGCCAGAGAGGTCCCCAGGGCTGAAGGGGTCCCAAGGGCCTCCAGGAGGTCCTCGGGGTCCTGGTGACAGGAGCTGTGGGTTACCCTGACCAGCAGCGCCCAAGTGATCGCAGCTCCATAGGTGGATCCTTGGAAGGGAAACCGCTCCTGAAAAATTAATGCAAACCTCCTTCCCAGTTTAAACCAGACACTGGTTGCCAACGTGGGGTTCTTATTCAGATTTCACTGCTGGGAAACTATTAATCTCTACAGTCATGTTCATTTACTGTGACACTTGTTTTAGCCCCGGACAAAGAATGTGTTTGATAAAATGAGGGCAATATCTTTTTCGTTTATAGAGGCAATTAGCTACACACTCTCTGTTGTCAGAGCGACACAGCATCAATCACGGACAGAGATCGGTTTCTTTAAAAGTTAAATTCCCTGCTGTTGGCCCTGCCAGTGTTTTAGTCGCATGCATTATGTTGACTTTGGGGAAGAAAATGTGTTTCATTCTGGCAAGGGACAAAATGCTTTGGATGAGGGCTCCTTTGTCAAGGGAAGACAGGATATTCTGATGCTTTAGATAAAAAGGGGAGATAAGGTACCTGATTTGCTGCTGCTGCTTTAATCGCGGTTATTACGGCTTATTGTGACACGGTCCGCTGAAGTCTATGGGATTGTTGCTTTTTCATGGCACAGCTTGCCCCTTCAGGATTTTACAGCCTTCCCCTCGAACATTACATTAATCAATACATCGCCGTGTACTATTTTTAATTCTCTTGTGCGTGAACCCCGGGGTGAAACATCGCTTCCCCCCTCCAGCATTTGTGTCTCTTCCGTAATTCGGCAGGGTGCAGATTTTTGTCTGCTTTCCTTAGTTTCCAGCTTTACCGTCTTCGAAAGCCTGCCAGCAAGCTAAATACATAAATGCCAGATTTCGGGGATCTTCTCTGGCCGGGAGAGACCCAGCTCTAATTTCTTGGCTACTCCGCAGAAACTTCAAGCGGAAAACAAAAACTAAGGCGGCGATGCGCGGAGGACACGGCCCTTCCTTCCTCGCCTTCTTTCAGCGCTTCGCTGGGCTATTTCACTTAAAGCAGCCGGCGGAGCAGGTCGGAGGACCGCTCCGCACAACGCCGCGCAGAGCCGCGCAGCGCCGCGCCAGCCGGCATCGTTCAGCTCTGTTGCGCGGGCAGGCGGGGAGGGGAAGAGGGGAGGGAGGAAGGGATGGCGCAGAAAATGGGTTTGATTTTGAAAACATTTCGCCGTTACTTCGGCCACTTCGGTGGAGGCTCGAAGCTTGCAAGGCAGCGTGAGGGCGCGGGCGCTGCGCGGCGCTGCGCGGCAGGACCGCCCCGCCGCTGCCGCCATACGCGGCGCTCACAAATCGCGGCTTAAAAACACGAGAGGGAAACCTCGCCGTGCTTAATGGCCTGTGTGGAGAAGGTCTAATGCAGATTTGTCTTCACTAGTTTCCAACGCCAACGCCACCCCCCAAAAAAAACCCCACACCATCCTCCGTCTAGAAACATGAGAAATTCGGCCCTGAATTTTCAAAGCAACGATCGCGCCCTTGCGCAAGCGAGAGGCGTCCCCGACTCCCGTGTCTGCCTTCTCGGCTTCTTTTTTTGAGGGTAAAAGAGGTGCAGACGCGGGTGCCCTCGCTGAGGTTCGCCGGTGTCCACTCGTCCCGCCGCCGTGGCCGCAGACGCGGCGCTGGGAGCTGCGCGGCTCGGCCGCCCCCGCCGCCGGCACCGGCCCCCTCGGGGGCTCAGCGCCGGCATTTCTCCGGGAGGCCGCTCCGGGCTGTCACCGCGCCTTCGCACTAACCCCGAGAGCCAGAATAAAATCATTACTCGGTGAGGCCGACGGGTGGGGAGGGAACCCACTGCCCCGGGGAGGGCGGGACGGGGCCACGCGGCCCTTCTCGGGCAGCTGCCAAATACGGCGGAGGGGGCAGATTGTCCCCCCCGCCCTTTTGTTTTTTTCTTAATTAACTTTATTTGGTTTGCTCTAGGGAAGAGTGGCGCAAGGCAGGGGGAGGATGCTCCGCGGCAATAACTTGCGTGGGAACGCCCCCGCCGAGGCTCCCCCGAAACGGAGCTGCCGCCGTGTCCGTGTGCGCGGGTGGAACACGGGGACATGGGAGAGCATCTGCCCAAGCAGCCGACCGGACCCCTGGCTAAAGCCGCCCGGGGCTGGCAGGATTTTTCCCCGCCGTGAAGCGAAGCACGCAGCGCTGGGGGTCCCGGGGGCCGAGGGCCGGGCCGCGTGAGCGGCGCCGCGGCCGGCGGAGGGGTCGGTTCCTCCCGGTCAGCCCCACCGGCACCTCCCTCGGGGATCCCCCGCTGCAGCCGGCGGCAGGGTTTGCCCCGGCACCGCTGCCCCCGACTATTCCACCCGGGCCTCGGCTCCCGCGTGGAAAATCACGCCCGCGGGAGCACTCCGCTCTTCACTGACATGCGCGGCAAAACCAGCGATGCCGGCACCGGGGAGCGGGGGGCGAGAACGGAGACGGCGGCCCCATCGAGGGTATTTCAGGACGCGAAAAGCGGCCGGGCCGCCGCCGTCGGGCGGGAACGCGGGGACTCCCCGGCCGCCGCCGCTCCCCGCCCGTTCCACCTTAAGAGCTCCTGCCCCTTTAAGGGGCGGTGCCGCCGCCCAGGCGCTGCCGCGCCGCCGCCGCCCTGCAGGGGGCGCTG
>VFFE01007767.1:869619-958331 GCA_008921705.1 Burhinus oedicnemus
CCCCCCGGGGAGGGGGGCAGCAATAAGCCCGGCTAACGCTCGCCCGGGCTGGGAAAGGGAGGCGGTTTCGCACGGCCTGTCCCGAGGCGCGCCGGGCGGCCCCGGCAGGGAGCGCGTTGGGGTTAGGCCGGCCGCGGGGAGGGGGTGAGGAGGAGGAGGACGAGGAGGCGGCGGCGAGATGGCTCGCCCGGGGGACGGAGAGTGGCAGCACGCCGAGGTGGGTGCCGGCGCGGGCCCGGGGCGGCGGGCGGGCCGAGCCGGGCCGGGCCGGGCCATCAGGTGCCGGGAGCGGCGGCGCTTCCGGCCGCGCGGAGGCGAGGCGAGGGGCGGGCGGGCCTGGCGGGGCGCCGCTCGCTCGCGCACGCTCTCTCGGCGCGGCGGTTGGAGCCGTTGGCGGGGGGCGGGGGGGCGCGCGCTCAGCCGCGGCTCACGTTCCCTGGGCGGCTCGTGAACCATCGCGAGGAGGCCCAGGCCGAGGCCTTCCCCGCGGGGGCGCGCAGTGCGCCTGCGCGCCGGCCCCGCTCTCTCGCCTGTCTGCCTGCTGTGTGGTGTCCTCCTCAGTGTACCGCCGCCGGGCTGCCCCTGCCTGCTTGCGTGACTGATACAGCCTGGCCGGTTGGTCGGGCGGGGGCGAGAAGAGGCTCTCAGCCAGCGGTCATGGGCCCTAAATCATTGCCGTGGCGGCGGTGGCGGCGGCGGCGGCTGAGTGACTGAGGGGAGACACCGCCGGGGGAGGGGGCAGGCAGGGGGTGAAGCGTGTGTGTGCGTGTGTGTTGTTGACGACGGTGTTTTTAACCCTTAGATGGTCTCTAGCGAGCCGCTGCTGCTGCCTGTGTCACTGGAGGGCGAGTTCTCCAATAGCATGAAGGAGATGATCGGCGGCTGCTGCGTGTGCTCCGACGAGAGGGGCTGGGCCGAGAACCCGCTTGTCTACTGCGACGGGCACGGCTGCAATGTCGCAGTGCATCAAGGTGAGTAGGCAGGTGAGTGCCAGCTCACCTGTTCTGGCCTCCAGCCTCGCCACTTCCTTCTTGATGCTCCCTGTCCTCGTCCCTTAGGCCTGCTTCCCCGCCGTCCCCCCCCCTTGGCCGTTTTTCTCCCCTTCTTCTTTCCCTCCCACATCCCAGCTCCTTCTTGTCACCCATGAAGCCTAGGCCACGTGCTTTCTGGTCTGACCTGTCCTGTCATCCTCTGTCCTTCCAATCTGTCTCTCTTTTCCCTCGTGTGAGACTTGCTATATTATGACTTCCTATATTATGGCTGCGAGAAAGGAAGAACCCCCCTTACAGGTTTTTTTTCCTTTCCTCCTCCCCTTGTACCTTTTCTGTGTCTATGCTTTGCAGTCCGCCTTTGCACCGTGTTAACAACCTTAGCTGCAGCAGTCCAAAGAGTACCTAAAACTCCTTTCCTTCTTTGTGGAACTTCTTACTAATCTCTGTTCTGGCAATTGTTGCTGTATCTCTGTCTTCTTATACTCGATCCCTGTTGTCCCTGCCTTTCCCAGGTTAGAAAAAAAGATTTGAGGGGCAGCCAGTAGACGAGGAGCGTTTAGGACTGGAAGAGAGCAGTGTGTAGGAAAGACTTAACTGTCATGTGATTTCTTCCTCTGCCTGCCTTTCCTTGAATGTCATTTGGCTGATGTTTCCTGGTAGATGAAGAGACTTCCTGTTGTGGTTCTGCAGGGGGAGGGTGCTAGTCGGAACGGCTGATGCTGGATTTGTTTGGATTAGTGGAGGCTGGTTGGTTGGTTTCCAGCTCGGCTCAGGAGCTGGCATGTTCCCTCTATGTGTGATTGTTTTGTTTCTGGCAGTGGGTTGACCCTTCTTGTGAGAGCAGAGGGAGAGACTGCGTTCTGCTGCTTATATTGTAAGAAAGGAAGTTATGATGACTTTTACTTCATGGTAGCAGAAATAAGGAATAAGATGGTAGTTTCTCTCTGTCAACTCTCAAGCAGTCATATGAGCTCTGTGGCTGGCCCTTTGACTCCTTCTAGGTGGTGAATAAATTGAAGCAGACAGAAAATCCAAAATCCAGTTCATTAGGCAGAATGCCTAGCACATGTGAAAATACTACTAACGTGTCTCATGGTTGGTCTTGAATTGTGTTGAAGATTATATAGTAACTGTTTCAGGTATATGCTTCTTTGTAAACTGACAAGAAATAATGAGAAATGGTAATAATGTAAGGAGATCTGCAAAATAATTCAGTTATTCTTGTTAATGTTGGATTGAACGCAGAGGGGAGCTGACAGGATCTGTGAAATTAGTCTGGTTTTGAAGCGGTTTTCTGTTGGCTTAGGAGCTGGGTAGTGTTAACCAGCAAGTTAACTCTGCTTTTGTGGAATCTTAGGATAATGAAAAAGACCACTAAAACATGAATACTTTTCAAAGTCATACCTGAACCAGCTATTACTTTTGTGTTATCTTGGGCATCTTCCTTTGCATCTAGAGCCTTGCTAATATTTTCAGTGGAAGAATTTGATGATAGCAGCAGTTGGAGCTGAAATAGTGGGAAAAACAAAAGTCGGGTTTAGGAAGTATTTCTAATATAGAGACACACTTCAGTAAAGAATACAAGAACAAGGTACAAGAATATTGAGCTACTTTTTTTTTTTTTTTTTAAGGTCAGGTCCAAATATGAATCTGGCACAAAGTGTGCAAAGTACTGCTTCTTCTAAATCCAGATGCTGTTGTAGAGGCCTTAAGAAAAGAAGAATTGTATGTTTTGATTTACTGTATTGTTGATGTTTTATGTTTTGATGCATGTGAATGTGGTAGAGGAAGCATGTCCACTCTTTTTGTAGTCTTTCTGTAGTAAAAGTAGTAGTCCTTATGATTTAAGTTGGTAGTCCTTATTTGAAGTTCAGACAGCATTATTACTGTGAGACTTTATTAACTGCATTTTTGTTGTTATAGTTATTTTTAGTTCAGAGGAAACTGCATTTTAAGTGTTAAGTCACTGGCAAGTTGTGGAGGACAAAATCTCTTCATGTGTTTAAAGAAGCTTTGCATGGTGGTGGAAGTATAAACCAAAGGAAGTCCTGGAACTTAATAAACAATATCACTGTGTATCAGAGCACATACCTGTGGTAGGCTTTTTTGGCTTTAGGTGTACTCTGTTACGTTTGCAGATATAAAAGTACTTCACTTCAACTTTGGTCTTTGCCTGACTTGTTGCCTTTGGATCTAATTGCCAGTCCTATCTCTAAGTTGCATTCTGTAATTAGTTTCTTACTCAGAACTGTCCCTTGCTGATTTAAATGTGTGATTGCACATTTAAAGGCTCCCTCTTAATTTTTAAAGAGGAATTCAAAGTCCCTCTCTTCTGTGGTTAATACAGATGCAATGAAAACAACGTTTTTTTTCTGATGTTAAAGAACTTCATTGTACAGTGGAAAGGGCTTATCAAGATAGTTTGGTCTGTCAGTACTTGGATAATGTATTTGAAAATCTGACAACTGATCTTAATATGACTACATATGTAGTCATAATAAGTATCTAATAGGAAATTATTTAATTTACTTTCCTTCATAGAAGGAAAGGTGTATTAGCCAGACATTTTTTATGCTACTATTGCATTAGTGGTTTTTTTTTTCAGACTAGCACAAAACCAATAATATTTTTGCATATATACTAGAAGATACTAATTTAATCTCAGCTTTTCTCTTAACTATTAATTTATCATATATATTTTTCTAGTTACACACTTAAACCAGATTTTCTTATTTAAGTAACATATTGTTGGGAATTGAGGTATTAAAAATATGATGTCAGATTCAGGATTTTTTTTTTTTTTGGAGAAAAATGTGTTGGCTTTTCAATTCTTTGTTATTAGTTGTTAAACCCATACAGATATTAGAATATACACACAGCACTTGTGTTCTTGTATTTTCATTCCCTCAGCAGTTTTTAAAGTTTATTGATATGTGCGTTTTGAACATGAACAATATTGCCGAATTACTAATCTCTTTCTGTGGAATTTCTTATCAAACTCCTGAGTTTTTTATACACTATAAAAGTCATAGATGATAGTCTTGCAGAGAAATCTGCATATCTGAAAATCTCTTTCCGAAGTATTTATTTTTTTTTTAGCCTGGCTATAGTTGCAACTGATCCTAGCCCTGATGCTCAGTTTAGTTTGTATTTACAGCTCCATATGAATTTTCAGCGGGGGAAAAAAGCAATCTTTGTATCTTTGTTCATTTTATTATGGATTTCCTACTTAAGTTATTTTACTCATAAAGAGTAAGAGAACTTGATTATAACTAAGTGTGTGGAATGTCTTATGACAAACTCAGATTTGTTAGTTGCTTTTATTTTTCTCTTAAAAAATACTATAAATGATGGGTGTTTGTTATTGTGGAGTGTTTTACCTGTTTTGCTGCTAAATAAATAGCAAAACAGATCACATATGAAACATTGCTGCTTTTGAATGGTTATATTACTTTTCAAACTCATCAGTATTTTTTTTTTTATTTAACAGATTTATTTAACAAGTTTTGCATAAATTTTTAAGTGGAAGCTTATTGTACTTCATTTCTAGTACCATTGTGATAAGATTTCATATGCAATGTATAGATGTCAATTTGACTGATTAAAATGATGTGAAATCAACTAATACTAAGCTTTTTTTTATAACATTCATATTAGTAGTACTGTAGTGCTGCTTGTGTTTGCTGAAATATTTTGTCTTGTTCGAAACAGCTTGCTATGGAATTGTTCAAGTACCCACTGGACCTTGGTTTTGCAGGAAGTGTGAATCTCAGGAAAGAGCAGCCAGAGTGGTATGTGCTTTGTTTATTAAGTAATGCTAGTTATAATGCTTCTATGGCTAATGTTTACCTAAGTATCCCAGTAATAATAGAAAATAGTTTAGCTTTCTGTCATAATTCTGTCTAGATGCCATTCAGAAAGACTTGTTTTCTTTTTTTTTTAAGTGGAAATATGTAAATGTCTCTAAGTGTTCTGTCAGTTTCTGGGGGAAGGTGTGTGTTTGGTTTTTTTTTTCCCCCCAGCCTTTTAAAAGATTATCTTCTTATCTGTGGTGTGGGTATTGTGTAATTTTGTCAGTTTAATATTTACATAGTTAGGTACAGGGAGGAAATAGAATCTGTGTCCAGTTTTCTTTTACAGCAACTTTAGATTCCTGGTTGAAAGCTTCAGTCTAGGAACACTTATTGGTTAAATAAGTAGTGTTCTTAATTTTGGAATCTAATGCTTACTTGGAATGTGATGCTTCTAATTGAAGAAACATTTTCTTTCTCTGTCTTTTTTTTTTTTAATGGTAAATATTGGGGATTCAGATAATCCTTCTGAACAACAACAAACCCCAACGCTTTTTTTTTTTGCCCTGCTTGATCACATGAGGGTTTTTTTTAGTCAGGCTTGTGTGTTATTAGATCAAGCTGCATGATATCAGGCATTTTTAGAAAAAGACAATCATGTTTCTCACTACTTGGCACTTTTTAGTTTGTCTTCCAGCAAAAGATAAAGTGAGAGTATTTAGACTCTCACCAAGAGTGAGAACTCACTAAGACAGCCATTCATTTGCCTCTGAAAATGTTTTTCATATAAAAATTGGAAGAGAAGGTGGTGCAGCATCCTGGGGCAATGTGTAAAGTATTTCTGACTTTCATATCTAAAGGCAAATGAAGAGCCTGAGACCAAATTTTCAGTTACTGTCAGTGACTGGCAGAGTGTTTACGTGAGCTGTTTGCTGTACCCATTTCCTTTTCTAATATAAAGTACTGGAGAAATGGTAGGATGACTTGATGTTGTGTGAATTTTTGGCACAGGACTAAAGAATCTTGTTCCTCTGCTTTTTTCCAGCTTGCCACTGATGTTTTCATAATGCTGTAATAATCTAGACTTTGTTACTCCTTCCAAAGCAGACCTGTTGGTGGGAGCAGGAATGGATTGATATCTATGTGCTCTCCAAATATTTGTCAACAGAAAATTAAAACCGCCACCCTTTGTAAAGAAAGGTTTTTTTCTTTCTTTTCTCGGGTAGACCATCAGCAATGTAAAGTTTTAAGAGTAGCATTTTTTAATGCTGCTGAGTGATGTATACAGGTTGACAGCAAAGTTAAAACTATAGAGGGGGGGAAAAGAGAGATGGTGGCTAGAAGGAGCATTTTTCTTGTGGATGATAGGGAATTCTCATCAGGATTTAGGATATCGTTATTCCTGGGTTCTGACAAAAGGAATGAAGGAGAACTGTACTGAGTTCTAAAATAAACAATGTCTCACTGCATTCCGATAACTTCTTGAATTTACCAAAGAGAATAACTTGGGTAAGCATTATACTGCTTTTCTTCGCTGTTTGAAGTTGAGAAGGAATAGTGATGAACTTAATTGAATTCTCTGCCTGGTGTAGTCTATTCTTCTTTCCACCTAATGGGCTCTGTTTATGGCACAGTTAAACAAGTTGATTACTGATCTTGTTTCAAAGAAAAAAAAAAATCTTTCCAATTCGAAATATAGCATAGGTTTAAATGGTTCTTGAGTGAAACTAACAGCATGTGAGGTAGAACAGATTGGTAACAGTTGAAGTTTTAACAACTACTTGTATATTAGTGAGTTAGAAATATGGTGACTGTGTCTGAGGTGTCTTGGAGAAGCCCGTAAAATTCAAAAACTAAACTGAAGCTCTGACTTCAGTATGAAAACTGGAACTGTTGTAACCAGTTTATCAGACTCTGAAGTTGTTAACGCGCTTACTTGCAAAAGCAAACCTCCTTATCGTCACTGTAGGAGACTGAAGCTTAGTTTTTCTGTTGGCCTTTCTGTCTAGAAGCAAAACCAGAATTAAATTAACTGTATTACATTGAACATGCTTCTGCTTATTTTTAATCTTTAAAAAGACTTGATTCTTGGACTCAAGGCATATTTTTCCCTGCTGATGCTGTCTGCATTGTGTATTTTTGGGGGTTCTAGTTGCCAGCTGGGGTGAAACCACAACAGGGGTGTATTGGTGTGGTGGTGGGTGTTTTTTTGGTTTTGTTTGTTTGTTTTTTTAGCTGCAGTTACTGGGCAAATAAATACATTCTGTTAAGAGACCAGGGTTAATTGCTTGCACTAAAGTTAGTCTTGCTTTAACAACTGAAAGAAATAGACTAACTCAGGACCATGTAACTCGAGTAGGTGGGGCACCGGAGAACTTTGCTTAACAGCAGGTGAGAGTGGTTGGCTTCCATATACTTTCAGCTGTTATACACTGATGTCTACTGTGTTCACTTTGTGTGCTGCTGCTAAGCTGGTACATACTGCTTGTCACTGAAAGCGGTGGCTGATTTCTCCCCCGGCCACACAAGCCTCCTGGCTGGTTGACTCGTGTTTTTGATAGTGAGGTGGTAGCCAGCGTCTTGGGTTTTGAATGGTCAACTGCTAGTTGGAAAGCACAATACCATACCTGGCAAGTCATACTGACTCTTGGCTCTAGCAGAATCATGTTTTTGTGCATGTGAGAGAAACTGCAGTTTTTATAAACCTGAACTGTTTGGATAATGGACATATTGAGGTGTCTGGTAATTGTTTGACTTAGCGTATAATCATGGATATGTAGTACATAATAAATAGAAGGCTGTAATCCCAGTATGCGCTTTTTACAATCACTGTGTAAGTTTTTAACTATTGCTTGAAAAGTCTTAGTTTTCCCTGAATGAGCTAATTTATCTTAGCTGACCTATGGTGAGCTTGGAACGTGACTCACTTCATGATGGGTGGCAACTGCTCCCAGCTTTGCCTGTGTCAGCACCAGCTGTTATTATCCTGCATAGTGGGCCCTTTTGATGTCTTCAGATGTAACTGAACTTCTGAATCAAAAGTCAGGGCAGATGCATGTTGATGTAGGAGAAAGTAATATTAGGGTCTGTATGAGGATGTATGCATATGGAGTAGTACTTAAGGGACTTTGGGTCCTGGCTTGGGGAATTGGATCATGTGCAGGGACTGATAGTACTGGTGTCCAAAGAGAGACTGGAGACGCTAAGTTTAGGAATTGTAGCTCAACTGTTGTTCAAAAAGACTTTTTTCCCCCATCGTCGTATTATGTGCCAAACATCTTTCTTGATGATCTTATTTTAAGAATGATTTAATTACGGTATATAGTGGAGTATAAATAGACAATGTGTTTATGGTTTACTACAAGCTACTACTATTCATGCTTATTGTGAAGGAGCTGAAATAATCTATGTGATAGAGATACCAGGCAGCACAGAGGCATCCAGCATTTGCACAGTTAGCTTGGTCAGGCTTATTAGCTATGTGCAGATGGTGGTGCTTGTGAATCCAGCCCGATTCCGAGAGACTGGGAGATCTCAGTACTGAACTTCAGCGTTATGAATTCCAGGAATTTTTACTACCTCAAGCACAGCTCAGCTTGTAGATGTGAATTCAGGTTGTTTACAGTATTGCAAGTGAATTAATGTGCTGTTGATCCGTTTCACTGGAATATGTCTATTAAAAGCGTGTCATTGCGTCTGGAAGAATCAGTTTGGACTTGGTACAAATTACTTTAATGTCGTAAAGGTGGTGTTTTTTTCCACTTGGCATTTCTGTGTTAGGTTTTTTTGATGGGGTGGCTTATGAACTTGAATGCAGTACTGTCCCAGAACTGAGCTGGTGCATTTGCGTGACTACATCTGATCTAATAAGCCACCTGGATTCTAGTCCTGTGGAATGTGTTGAGGGGGCTGTCACTCCCTGTGAAGCTAGCCACATAAGATTTGAGATGGTATTCATCTGGATCTCAGCTGAATCTAGCGTAACTGGAGTCTCTGCACTTGTACATGTGTTTCTTGGAACTCTGTGAGAAGATAAAAAGACGGTCATAGCAGAGTCAGTTTACATCATACAGTACTTAAAACTTAAGGGTTCAGAGCTGTAGAAGTGCAGCTGTACTGTTTACCTCCAAAGCCAGTTCAGGTACATTGTGGTCTCGTAGTGATAGGTTCCTGCTAGCAATCCTGCCAGACCTGAGCTGTTTTGCATCTGTTGCACAGATGATCCACTGACTGAACACTTGAGGTTTCTTTTTTTTTTTTTTTTTTTAAAAAAAGTCTTTACTATAACAACAGTCGTAGTTCTCCTGTCCAAGTTCTCGTTTTTAAAAAATCTTTCATCACGTGCATCTACAAGTTTGTTATTGTGGAGTTGCTCCTAAGAGTTGTATGGTGTATCCATAGTTTAACACCCCACCCCCAGCATTTATGTAGTATAAAATAACCATAGGTGTAGTATTACTTGCCTTTTGCCTAAAGAGAAGGAGACAAAGAAGGAGGAAATAGGAATGTAGGCTTTCGATATGCAGATAGGTTTGTGATCAGCTCTCTGATGGCTCTGGCACCATAGGCTGCCTCCAGGGGAATGGGATCTCTGTGCCTGTGCTTATAATCAGTTTTGGTGTGGTTATTACACCTGTATCTGTAAACTAGAATGCACATTGATAAATACGGTCACAATAGAGGTGAGCTAAACTTAATTTTAGAAGAAGAAACCTTGCTGTTTTCTTTTTTTTCTTCAATTTGAAATACAGACCACCAAATCATTCAGGACTGATATCCTATACATTCTCTTTGAAGATATGTCTTGAAATAATTCTTAAATTTTGAAAGGAATGTTTTTTCAATGTGTATCCGTAATTTTCCTTAAAGGATGTTTTATATCAGAATATTACTACAACTACTTCAAGAATACTATAACAAGTAGTAGAAAAATTGCTTTAGTTTTGAGCATACAACAGAAAAATTGACCTATGCGCTTTTGTTGTTTGTGTGCCTTTTACACAGCAGAATAGTAAACTTCTAAATAAGAGAAGGAACAGTGACTAAAATACAAATCGCTAGTAGATTTTTTTTTTTTATAAATATGAGAAACCGCTACTTATTAACAATATTCTCCTGCTTCCCCCTTCCCCCCCCTTCCCAAAAAAACCAACCCCAAACCAACAACACAGTCCGGTCTTTTATGAATGGCTATGCAGTCTGGAAGGCAGTGAATGTTTGTTTGTAGCTGATAACTGGAATAAAGAGTCTGACTCAAGATACTTAGGCACAGCATGTTGTATTGGGTTTGCATGGTGAGGTTTTAGTAGTGGGGGGCGACGGGACTACAGAGGTGGCTTCTATGCGAAGCTGCTAGAAGCTTCCTCCATGCCCAATAGAGCCAATGCCAGCCGCCTCCAAGACAGACCCGCTGCTGGCCAAGGCTGAGCCAGTCAGCGACAGTGGTAGCGCCTCTGGGATAACATATTTAAAGAGGGAGGGGGGGAAATAACTGTGCAATTGCAGCCAGAAGAGAGGAATGACAGTATGTGAGAACAGCAGCTCTGCAGACACCAAGATCAGTGAAGGAGGCGGAGGAGGTGCTCCAGGTGCCAGAGCAGAGATTGCCCTGCAGCCCGTAGTGAAGGCCACGGTGAGGCAGGCTGTCCCACTTCAGCCCATGGAGGTTAGCGGTGGAGCAGATATCCACCTGCAGCCTGTGGAGGACCTCATGCCGGAGCAAGTGGATGCCTGAAGGAGACTGTGACCCTGTGGTAAGCCAGTGCTGGAGCAGGCTCCTTGCAGGACCTTTGGCCCCATGGAGAGAGGAGCCCATGCTGGAGCAAGTTTGCTGGCAGGACTTGTGACCTCCTGGGGGACCCATGCTAGAGCAGTGCGTTCCTGAAGGACTGCACCCTGTGGAAGGGACCCACGCTGCAGCAGTTTGTGAGGAACTGCAGCCTCTGGGAAGGACTCACATTGGAGAAGTTCATGGAGGACTGTCGCCTGTGGGAGGGGCCCCACAATGGAACAGGGGAAGAGTGCAAGGAGTCCTCCCCCTGAGGAGGAAGTAGTGACATCGACATGTGATGAACAGACTGCAACCCCCATTCCCCATCCCCCTGCGCTGCTGGAGGGGAAGGAGGCATAGAAAATCGGGAGTGCAGTTAAGCCTGGGAGGAAGGGAGGGGTAGGGGGGAAGGTATTTTAAGATTTAGTTTTTATTTTCTCATTATCCTACTCTGATTTGATTGGTAATAAATTAAATTTTCCCCAAGTTGTGTCTGTTCTGCCCATGACGGTAATTGCTAAATGATCTCTCCGTGTCCTCCTCTCAACCCACGAGTCTTTTTGCTGTATTTTCTCTCCCCTGTACAGCTGAGGAGGGGGAGCAATAGAGCAGCTTTGGTGGGCTCCTGGCATCCAGCCAGGGTCAACCCACCACAGTCCTTTTTGGTGCCTAATAGAGGTGCATGAGGTATTTGAGATAAGGATAGTAATTGGGAGAGGTAACAGGCAAAAAGTGGGCTGAACAGAGCTAGAGAGAGTGGAATGATTGTAGGAAATTTCTGTTGTTTTAATTGTGGTGAAGGTGAAATTTCTTTTATTCTGAAATGTTACTCATTGAGTGATGCATGTTTCTTGTCTGTTAAAGGTTGGGTGAGTGTTGTTTGCTTTGCATTTCATGAATAGGAGAAAATTTTTTTTTTTCCTGTTCAGATTTTTTTTTTATACATAGTGATTTCAGATGCATAAGCTCATTGCTCTGCAACTCAAAAGATGGCAGAATTGCTTAGGATTGCATAGTGTCTGATCATCAAGGTTAGGAGTACAAACAGCAGAAGGTGCTGCAGAAGTGCAGTATAGTTTCTGTGCATCTTCCACTCTTAACTGGTGAACTGAACTTTATGCACTGTATTATGTGCCGTGCATATCCAAGTGAGAGTATTAATGCTGTTTTTGATTGTGTTGCCTTGAGTTCATAAACTTATTTGAAGCACTTCATTACAGCAGAAAAGGTCTGCTGGGTTTTTTTTTAGCTTTGATTAGCTGCTGTTTACCTAAATGTACACCTTGTTTGTGCAGTAATTTATAATTATATTATGCTAAATATGGATACATAGAGTATTCAGGCTTTAAAATGTAGTGTTCCATCACTCAAGTACTACTTGATCAAAAATTTTTTAACACAGGTATCAATATAACAGGTACTTTAGTAAATGCTCTGAAAGTTCTGTGGCAAAATTACTAACCAAAGTGAGACTACAGCAGAACAGTTTCTCTTACAGGAATTGCTTAATTCTTATGCAGAAATGTTTTCTGACTGTTTCATTGCTAGACTATTAAATAACTGGCAGAAGAAGCCTCTAAAGTAAGGAAGAAGCTCCTCAACTGCAAGGAGCTTTACTTAAAATGCATGCTAGCATTTTATACCTAGGAGTTTTTAGGGTACAGCTGCAGTACGTTGCAGGAGGACACTAAAGGGAACCATCGCATGCTGTGTTTTCTTCAGCCAGATTGAATTGGGTCAGTAGGATATTTTCAGTCTGATAACAAAAGCTTGGGTGTTTAGTTGCAAATCCAAACAAACATGACAGGTATTTCTCGTAGCCTTCTAATGCTTTCCATTAAGATCAATGTGTGAATCTTAAACTTTGTGTATGTTTATAATTTGGATTCCTGCAACATCTAGCAGGGCTTACTAGTCTTAAATATGTAGTGGGAGATTTATGGCTTTGGGCTTCTGAAGTTGGAGTAGCCAGATCTTGATACGTGCTGTGTGTCATCACTATGTTACCTTGTACGTTACCTCTCTTCTGGTTACCTTACACATATTGAATAAAAGTATGACTAAATGTCACCTGTAGTACGTAGTGACTGGATGGTCTTGGAAGAATGCTGATTTACATGTTGAGTGCCTCTAATCTTCTTGTCATAGTCTGTAAATTTATTATCTGTAGTAGATGTTTTTGACAGAGCTAACTGAATCTGCATATATTTTTATCAGATGCTTTGATAAAGAGAACTAGGTTGAGTATCTTTAATTTATCCAGGTATAAAACCCGAAATGCTTCAGGTAGTCAGTCTGTTTTTTCTTTTACCTGTCAATTGTCTGCTTTAAAAAAAAAAATTCTCTCCTCCTGGGACAGATGACTGAATAGAGATGGGGCAGAGATTTGGCAAATTTGTCAGCATCAAGAAATTATTATTTGAAGATGGAGATGACTTAATTTCTTAAGTTGTCAAGTTGCAGAACATAGCACTTTCGAAGAGAAGTACTGACAGTATGCATTCGTTTGCTCTATTAGTGGTGTCAGCCAGTTGGGGATTCTTGAATGTGGCAGATGATCTTTTTGATTCCTGTTGGTTCTTCATTGTGGCTTATAAGTACTGGAGCCTGGTGTGAATCATAGGTTGGAAACACTGGAACTTCAGTTTACTTCTCTTCAGATACCTTGGTTAAAAAATTATGTAGTTAGCTACTTGCTGACTTCTGCTTCAAATACTTGCATGCTTGCAAGCTATCATTTATAGAGCCATTTAGATCAAAATATTGAAGGTGCGTATTTTGTGGGTTTATAAGTAAGGTCTTAAAATACTGCATGTTGAGACTGTTGATAAGGTATATTGCTATCCAGCTGTAGTTTAGAAACTGATAAATAAGAAAATGTGGATTTGGTTTTGTAGATAGCAGTCTCTTCATTGGCTGGGCCATGTATTCCTATAGAAGCCTTTGGAAAATGGGTTATGCAATTCATCCTTTTTGCTGTACTGAACAAGTGAAAAATGGTTTGACTCTGGCAAGTATTCTAAAGCATGGGTGTAAAAAATAAGAAATAACTCTAATAGGAATTTTCAAATTACCTAGTTGGTTTTAAGGAAAAAACACCAAAGAAAAGGTTAATAAAATATCAGAGTAAAAGGATTTGATGTGAACGAATAGCCTAAGTTTCGTGTGAGTACAAGTTCAGTAATTTCAGCGGCATCTGGGAATGCTTGTGAGTTTTATTGGACTTTCTGGAGGCTTCAAGGGCTGAGAGGATGATCTTTTCTGGTTAGTCTTTGTACATTGGCAGTATAGGTTTTGCTTCATAGACGGTAGTTTGAAGGGGTGAATGGAAAAATGAGATGTCACTGGATTCTGAGGGCTGGGGTAAGTTATTTCCAGCAGATGTAGACATGGTCAGTCTGGTACGCATCCTGTTGCTGGGTCTGTTTTTGTACTAACTGCCTGTGAATTCTCATCTATTGATAGAATTTATGCCAAGATCTAAATTTCCAGTATACTGGTTTGCACCACTCTGCAAAAGTATCTGTGGGTTTTTCTTCTTCTGGTTGTCTAATCTTGCAAAAACTGCTTCTTTGTAGACTCTAAGGCATTTGTTCTGTAGAGACCCTCTGATTAACTGAATTTGAGATAGGTTTTCTGTTAAGTATAGTCTAGTTGTCTGTCATGTAATTAGTACACTTTTATGTAACTATCTTTAGAATATGGCTTCTGTTTATAGAGGGAGATTTTCAGTACCATGTTTGCCTGAATCTAAAACAAACTAATCACTATAATGACCCCATTTTTTTCCAGGTTTATTAGGGGGAAAACAGTGTTTTTTCTTATTTTCAGTGTTTTCATTCCAGTCTACGTGTGTTATTTTTATAAACTTTTTTCCCCTATCAAAAAAAAAATGGGCCAAATACACTAGGGAAAAGGGGAACATAGAAAGAAAAGTATAAAAGGAAGATGAGAAAATGTAAGACGTATTTCCACTGGAGAAGATGGAATACTAATTTCACACCCGTTGGGGGAGAAGGAAAATAAATAGCAAAAACGTTCTAAGCGTAAGAGAGAATTTTTCATCAAAAACGTGAATAAAGAACTTCAACTAGTTACATGTAGGTAGGATGATGTACGTGCAGCATTGGCATAACTGAAACTGTAGACATGATTTGTGATCAACTTTGTATCCAGGGTTGTTTTCTAGATATCCATCCCTCTTTTTTGTTTTTCAGAATTTTTTCATTTTTTACAATGATAGGTATGTGCCTGCCAGCATTAAATTGTTTTACATCACTGCAATAACTACCCATATGGATGTGTCTACCCTTCTAAGCCATTTTTTTAACCCATATTAAGATACTGTGTATTATCTGAAATAGTAGTGTATAAGACTATCTAGCATATTCAAAGTCTATAGGATTGGGGAAGATCACCTTGGATACAATAAAGACTATTAGAGGTGATGCATTTCCTTCTGCTAACACCCAAGGGCAAGGCAAAATGGGGTGGAATATTGGTGAAGGTAGGTGAACTATACTGCAAGAACTGGGGATGTGAATACCTGGACGCAATCAGCTGTGCTGCCAGCTTCCGCAACTACTGATGAATGGGAGACAAGGTTGCTGAAAGCATCAGGCACTACCAGTTGGAAAGCCATTGATTAGAAACTACCCTTCTGATCAGCTGCTTTGCTTACCTTTGTAAATCTGCCCATGTGCTTGGAGGAGTGTTAGTGCATTTTGATATATACAGAAATAGCCAGTAGCATGACATGCTGTAAAATAGATGTATTTGGAAGCAAATTCAGAAGTAAAGCAATAAAATGACTACTTTTTGACAACTGACTCCTCCTAGGTTAATTTTAAGAAAGTCGTAGGAATTTGATGGAGGGTTTGTTTTCTCTAAAATGTGAACAAAACCAAATGGATTTAACCAGTCTGCTGTTTGATTAATGATTAACAGGAGCAGCAGAAGAAAATATTTTGTATAAGTTTTAACTCCTGTTCATGAAACGATTGAAAGAGATTTGAGTGTCAGGTTTCAAGAACTGTGATGCCGGTTTTGTCTAACTTGCTGTTTTGTTAATTGTAACTTTAAGGGTCATGTATTGCAATGTCTTAAAGTTGTTCCTTTCAGTTAAACACTGTTTGTTTGCTGTTGTCAAGCAATATGAAACAATAATTCTGTAATCAAAATGTACTTTGGGAAAAAAAAAAAAACAAACAAAAAACAAACAACTGTTCTGGAAGCATAGGTGTCATGCTGGATATAGTACATCTTGGGAGGGAAAATAAGTTTGTAAACTAAACAGTTTGTGTATATGGCTGATGCCTGTTAAAAAAACTTGACATTTCCCTGACATTCATATATTCCAAAACAAAATTGGCCTAATAAATATGTCTGGGTCTGGGCCCAAGAAATATGTCTATATTACTACCGAAATTAAATTAGTCTGTTTCAGGTGTGGTGTGTGATTTTTCTTCTCTCTCTTTTTTTTTTTTTTAAGGCCCTTTATCGGAATTCCATACTCACTTATAGCAAGCATAGATGATGCTACCTCCTCCTGAACAGGGTGGTTGTATCCTTGCCCTACTCCCTATCTGTGTTCCTGTTACACTTTTTTTATTTTTTTATTTTTTTTTATCTGGCATTATTGTTCGTATGTCCTTATGGAAAGATGGCTCAAAGAAACGATCTGGCTGAAAAAAAAACCCCAAAAATTACTTTCAGCTTGCTGATTAGGATTTCCATGTGGTCAGATGAATGCTCTTCCCCATGCAAGGGAGGCAATAGAAAGTACACAGCAGGGGATGGCCAGTGATCTTTCAGCAGCAGTGTGCAATTACATTAGCTTAAAGTGAGCCTGAGGTAAAGTCAACTGGAACTGCAGCCTGATTTCTCAGCTAACTTTTAGGAACTGTGGTCTGTTTAATCTGCTGTAGATCTTCTTGTGTTATTTAGGTTAACAGGTCATATTGAGACACACAGTTTATTGCTTCATTGCAATGCTGGGAATTCAGTCCTGCAAGACTTTACTTGGTTGACAGTCATTATTCAGATGAATGGTTCCATTGGCCTACCTTGGACCAGAATTCAGTAAATTACTTGCACAAGAATTCTTTAACCTTTGTTTTCTTATAACAAGAGACAGCGTATAATGGATGTCTGCAGATGATGCTTTATGAAACTTGCTCCATGTTTACAGAACCCTGAGGGAAGAAGAATGCTATATTCCTACTGTTCTTTTTTTCTCCTCTCCTACTTGTATAGTCTTGTTCCTATCTCTATGTTCCCTGTCTACTAGGCGTCCTTTCTCTTAATTTCAACATGAATAAGGTAGCCTGTTAGATTAGATTAAATTGGCTTCTCTATGCCTTTCCTCTGTTTCCAGTTGAAAAATCGGTAGAGTTAGTTTAACCAAAAAGACTCCAGTAATTAGACTTGCCTGATGTTATCTACTACTGGTTAAGGTAGCTGTTAGTCCTGGTTAAAATGCAAAGGCGTATTTATCTAAAATAGGGGGAAAAACTTTGTGTCATAATGCAGTGGACCCAAATTGGACTGTAACTAATTCAGTATAGGAAGACAGGTTTATTGATTTATTTCCCCCACCCCCCCTTTTTCCTCTTTACGTCTTTTATTTTGGTCTTCCAACTGCGGAACTTTTTTCTACTGGGTATCTTTAGTCAGTCAACACCTCAGTTTTGTATTTTTATTTTTTATTTTTTTTTTTACTGTTCTTTATTTCTTCTTGGTTATTTCTACTTTTTTAATAATGACAGAAAAAAATTTTCCCCTTCTGCATGGGCCTCCCATGCTTTTGACTGCTCTAGGTCTCAGCTGGGTGACTTTTTAAAGATTGGACTCCTCAGTAGGTAGTGGGTTTTTCATGAGACCCAGGCAGTCTCAGTTTGCCTGGATGCTAAGGTTACAGGATCAGTCTTCTTTCATTTAATTAATTTGCTGTTTATGTAGCTCAGAAGTGAGTTTTGACAGTCACACTGTCAGACTACTCCAGCTGCACAGCTACAAGATTGTTTTCACTTCAGCCCTCTACAGGAAATCTCATAGTCCAAAGCAATTCCTGCTGAGACTTCACCAGAATTCTGCTTGGACAGAAGCTAGATCCATGAACTTAGTTTCTTCCAGAGAAGAGCTGCAAAAATGGGATGTCCATGTTATGCTCCGTAAGGACAGGAAGTAAAGGAACAATGTCAATTGCTACAACTTCAGTCTTCCTTCAGCCAGTATTTGTGTCCGTTTCACTCCTCTTCCTGAAATCTAATCTGCGGTACCTACTGCACCACATGCACTGGTGCCTTTCCCTGCTGTAGGACTAGTGCCCTTCAGCACACCAAAGGCTGTCATTATTCTCTTGGGTCGCAGTCAGCCTCTTTGGTGTTCACATTTGTACTGTCTAGTCTGATGGTGTTTATGTGAACTGTTGATCAGTTACAGGAGCTTGCCCTATTTATGGTGTAGTATTTTGTGGGTGTTGTGTCCAGCCCTGCTACCCCTCCTCTGCCAGCTTGTTTAGTAGTTCCCCACAGTATTTTTGAATGCTCAGACAATAAATCTGTGTCAGAAATCCTTTGCCAGAGCTAAGACAAAACACACAGCTAGAGAAAAGAGCCCTGGCATGGTCCATGTGTTCAAATATTAGAGGTCATCTGACCATCCATACAGAATGCTTTATTCCTATACTCAGTTGTAGAGATCAAAGCTTTATTCCATCGTACAAGTTGCATGTGATGTGGCACTTAGTAGAGAGATTCAGCTGTTGCTGGTCACTTAAACCCAAAGCTCTGTCCATAAGTAAACTGGAAGAAGGAGACACTGCATGGACAAAAACATTCAAATAAGAAATTTTAAGTACCTGGACTTCTGAGATGCGTACACACCCAACTATCTCCTTTCCTTTCCCCTACAGCATCCTTTGTAACAACATGCTTTTAGCATTTTGAAAGTACCTAAGATTTTTTTCAGTCATTTTGCAAATTCTCAGCTGAAACTATAAGTTTTTTTTGAGATGCTATGTTGCTGTAAGAACTAGTGATAAAATTTTAGTTTGGGGAGGAAAAAAAAAAAAAAGGAAAAGTTCTCTACTAGTTACTTTTCTGAAGGGATAAGGCACACTGTTCCCACCTGGCAAAGCCACTGGTATTACTATGCGGTGCATATTGAAACTTGGGAGAGCAGAAATGGGTTACAGAATCTGAGAGTGTGGAGGCTGGGAAGGAGTGAGGCTTGTAACCTAGAGGGTGAAGTGGAAAGGGTCACTGCGTGGTGTATTAGCTTACTAGGATGCTACTTTATTGCAGGTTGCAGCTAGAATTCAGGGCACCAGAAGTGCTCTGTGTCATTAGAGTGCAAGTATCTCTGCACAGTTGTCCAGTTCCATGAGAACCACGTGCAGGCATACTGCTCCCTGCCAGTGAGAGAATACTCTGCAGAACTCGTTGCACTCAGGTTTTCTTCTGCTGTCAAAGCTCCCTCCTCCATTTCAGTATTCTGTCCTGTATCTTCTCTGACTGCAGCCAGGGCTGCAGAGGACTAATGAGGGAAGACCTAATGGACCTGAGTCCTATTAGAGATACGAGACAAAAAGAAATTAGTTAAAACCAAGCTCTGAAGAGACTGAATGGAGCACACTTAACTCTTCTGCATAAAGGACTGGTTCAGCTCCTTGCTGCTCAGTGTCCTGTGATAATTTTAATTTTTTTTATTTTGTGGTAAAGTTTGCTCAAGAAGTTTGCTAATTCTTTAATTATTAATGCTGCAGTGCTGTGGTTCCCTGCCTTCAGTTTTGCTGATGCAACTGATTGTGGGATTATGCTTAAATTGCATCAGTGATATGACCTGAATTAAAAATATTAAAAAGTTCATTTCACTCCATTTCCCCGATCTTCTTTAAGGGGCAGCCCTACAGATAGTTGGGTCAGCAGCTGAGCGAGTGGTGGAGGGAAGAAGAGAACGTCCAAAACTGGTTTTGCCACTAGTGAAAATCTATGTCAAACTTCCACAGACTCGCAGAGGTGGGGCAGAGTAGACTGTGTTAACAGCCTCCCTTGTCTCAGTGGTAGATATGTCCGCTTACTCGCCTTAAGCTACCAGCTCGCAGCTTTGGGGTGGGAACAAACTTTATTGTGCTGTCACCATCAATATATACCAGGCTACTCGCTTTGAGGATCTGGTTCAGTATACGGGGAATTCACTGAAATGAGCCTACTGCTACAGAGTCTCTCTCAGCACCTAATATTTAATATTTGGAGAGCTGGAATGTAAAGATACAGTGCACATGCATATTGCATATGTAGGATTTTGTTTAAAATGAACCGATCGGTTCATTTCAGTGACAAGGAAGTCTTTATAATCTTGACTTAAAAAAAGAATGATGTAATGCTCCCAGTCTGCAGGCAGCTTATAGAATGGTTCAGAAGTTTTCAACCACTTTTATCTCTAAATTTCACCATAGACTTAGTGATGCCTTTGAGTAAATTGCTGATTGTTTTAGTGGGTGAGGGATGAGTGAAGCAAAAGACAAAAAGCAGCAATCCTAAAGATTCTTCTTCGTGTGTGCAGCTGTCTATACCAACGTACTGATCAAAAATAATTTAAGAACTTTTCTATTCTACCCTTTGTGAAAGCCTCTTCGCTGCTAATATAAATTCTCTTACAGGTTAAGAGGAATAGATGGTCCTCAAGATATACTTCAGCCGTATGAATTTCAGGAATGGAATTTCTCATTCCTCAAATAAGTTTGGACAATCTGTTTCTGAGGCAGTTCTAGCATCTTAAGCTCCTTTATCTGCTGACTTGCCAGTTAGCTCGTAATGGAGAATAGTACTGTTCAGAAAACACAGAAGATCTGTACTGATGCCAGGTGTCCCTCTCCATTTGAAGGGTGCGGTGTTAAGTTTGCATCTGATGATCAGACTGTTCTTCAGTTTCTTAAAAAGCTTGTTAGATTGGTATGCTTTGAGTTGTCCGTAATTTGGGAATATATAAAGTTTTTAATAAGGTCATTCCTCTGTATAGGATCTCCTATAACGGTGTTCTTTTGCATGTTGTTTGGAGCAGTTGAAGTGGAATGTGTGTTGAACCTGTTCCATTCCTGTCATCTCTGAACTGATTTGGAATTGGTTCACACTGGTTTAGGACACTTAGAGATAAACTTGATATTGGGAGCTCAATAGAGGCAGCGATAGCAGAAAGATTGTACTGTTGTGATCCTGGCGTATGTCAGAAGAATATGATGTCAAACAACATGTTTCCAGGCATGCAATCCTGACCTCCTTTTTCTGAGACAGAAAGCAAGATTGTTTTTGGTCTCTCAGGGTAAGTGAGAATCAGCAGAGACTCTGAAGTCAGCCGCAGTATGTGCACCTGTGCTGATTATATCCATGGCATGTCTTTGTGATTGACCACCTTGGTGAATACAGAGATCCTAGGAGAAGGAAATACAGTTGGGAATCTTTGGACTGTGCCCAAGTTCCTTATCAAGGGAGTCTGCCCTGTGCTATAGTTTTTTGAGGCTTGTCTCCAGAATTCCCGGGTGCGGAGTCCAGGAATAAAAACTTGGAGATAGAACTGTGAGTAGCTTTAACATATATCATAGTTTCAAGATCTGGAGGAGAAAGCTTCATTTGTGGCGAACTAACATTAATATTCAAGTAAAGGTTAAGGGAAAACACACCTATTCACTTTTAAAGAATGGTTGCTTCCTTAATGTCAGCTAACAGTTTTGATGTGTGTGGTTTCTTTTTCAATGCTCCTATAATAATTCAATTTTTCTATTTTATTTTTGCTTTTTTTCCTAGAGATGTGAATTATGCCCTCATAAGGATGGTGCTTTAAAGAGAACAGATAATGGGGGTAAGTTTTATTCTTACTTTTTGTGAACTCTCTTATTTTGTATGAGGGAAATAAGTCTGTGGAAAAAAAAAAATTATAGGGATCCTAAACATAAATGAAAACACTGTCTGCTTTGGGAAGAGAGAACTATTTTACAGTAACCTTTATTTGTCCTATTTAGGCTGAATGTAGTTTGAGGACATCAATCATTATTCTTAGTTTTATTTTTAGAAAAAAAGTTACAATGAAGGAGAAACTACATTTTAAAATTTATCCTTTTTACCCATTAAAATCATGTGTTAGGTGTATTTAGTTGGAGTTTGAACGTTTACAGAAAGCTGTTGAAAGTGCACCATTCATGGAGGAAGGTGGAATTTTTACATCTGTAGCCCAGACTGAATGCGTCAGTGCATTTTCAAAGGATAGCTTTTTCATGCCTGATGTACTAATGGGTTCTGTAACAAAGACCTTAGAGCTGAAAAGTTGCAGTAGTGATTACCTGTCCCTTGCGTCTTTCTGATTTCATTGTTCAGGTTATCATCAGTTGTTTGAGGTAGAACAAAACTGATTTTCTTTACAGTAATTTTACTTTTCAGTTAAGTCTGTTCTAACTGACTGTACTCTCTGAAATTAACAGCATATTTTTCAGACAGTGTCTGCTTCTAGCAGTGATAATGCCTGATGTTTATGGTTAATACCAAGGAATGGTACGCAGAGAGGCTCTTGCTTATACTTATTGCTATAACAACCAAGGTCAGCCGACTTTGTTATGTACCAACTTGGAGGGCCGGAAGCAGAAGAGTGTAGAGGGGTCTCACCTGTGGGGAGGAGTGGACAGGACAGGTGACCCAAAACTGAGCAACCGGTTGTTCCATCCCATCTGCATCATGCTCAGTGTAAGCTGAGGGATCAAAGAGGTCAGCCCTCTCTTCTGCGGCTGGCATCCGAGGAGGACTCTGTTCTTCTGCCTTTGATCCCAGTCCATGTGTTCCTGAATCCAGTTCCCATCTGCTGCCGAGTCCAGTCTGGGATTTTCTCAGTGCCTGCCAGTGATGTGATCATCATCCTGGGAGCTCCATCTTGGTTTTGTATATATTTGTATATATTTCACTATTTTCTTATTAATAGTATTATTTTTTTTTATTGTTAGTATTTCATTAAAGAAGTTTTAGTTGTTTGGTTTTTTTTTTTTTTTTTTTTAACCCGTAAGTCTCTCTTCCTTCCCAGAAGGGAAGGAAGGGAGGGACTAATAGAGAGCATCTGTTGTTTGCTTAGTGGCCAGCCCAGCCGAAACTGTGACATCAGTTCTACTCCTGCTGAGTAGAACTGCTAGAGAAAGTCTCCACTGAATATCCTGTCTTGATTATGTTTATATATTAATAGCTGGGTCATATGAGTGAAAAATTTCAATTAACTTTTCAATCACTTCTAGAATTCCTTCTTCTCTCTTTACTAGGTGCTTCTAAATTCCTGTCCATCATCTACCTGTAAATAGCCTGCTCATTTTGATACTGAGCCCTTTCTCTTGTGAGAGGAGAAAGTATGATCAGGAGTTTGGATTTCATTTGTACAGTCTATGTAAATTGTATTCTGGAGATTTTATGCTACATACGTAATATTCTAACTAACATATTTTAACTTAGCTTAGTGTTGATGCAGTTGATGCAGCTTTGCTATTTCTGTTGCAGTTGAGTTGCAGGAACGCAGAGCCTGCTTGTATTTGGGCTGATCTACCCTTTCCCTTGTCTATGCTTTGACTGCAACATATAGTATATGCTCTAGCATTCACCATTCTAGTGTCTGTTTATCTCAAACATGTTAGTGAACTTAGTGTTATTTGTAAGTGTTGGGAGATGGTATTGAGTGTGTGTCAGGGAAACTATCATCTTTAAGTGCCAGTCCAGTACTTTAGTCTTAAAACTATTATTCTTCTCAGACAGGTTGTTACATGGCAGTGTTGAATTTATTTCTTCAGAAATGACAGCTGAATGCTTGCTTTTTTAGGAAATAAGTAATAAGAAAACCTCAAACTTCTTGAAATATACATTAAAATTTGTGAAGTGTGAAGTAGCTGAAGTGTTTAATATTCTTGTACTTAAAGTAGTTTGGGAATGCCTTGCTGTTCTGTATGGTAATTTTGAAACTTTTTCTTTGCATAAAGTCTTGAGAACATATTTTGACTGTGCATCAAAGCTCTGTGCGTCTTATTATCTCTCATAGCTGCATTAATTGTAATTATGAATTCTTGTCTGAAAGTGAGTTACTGTATAATTATTTAAGTTTAAATAGCAAAGATCTTACACTGTACGAACAGTATTGTCCCTACTATAATTTTCATGACCAACAGTTTTCATCAGTGAAAGCTTCATAGTGAAAATTTTATAGCAGAGAAGACTTAAGAATTTGTACTTTACCTTCTGGAAGTATCCTTGCCTCAGTAATACATCTTGTCCATGTCCATCTTGTCCATACAGCAAATTCTACCTTATGGACCAAATGTCCTTTAAATAGCAGCTTTACAGAAGGATGTGAACCTTGGAAGAAATGAACTCCGACTGGTGTTGCATTTCAGAAATCTATATTCTTAACCTGAAGCTTTCCTTTCAAAGAGTTGCCTAACAAGGGATTGTGCCAGAAGAGTTTCAGACTTAAGGAAATATTGTTGAAGGTCATGTAATGAGCTTACCAATTTAAAATTATATTTACAGTATACTTGGAATTTTTTTAATGCTGTTGCCAAGGGAAATGGTAAAAAGATGCAGGTATTCCTGAAGAAACTTTAAAACAAACACTTCTGATAAAACCTTGTAAGGATCCAGGTTTAGAAATTGGTAGTTATGCAGTCTTTCTGTAAGTATAGAAATAATTAAAAGGTCTTAGCTTTTCAGAACAAGTGAAGAAATTACTGATTTTATGTCAGTGATGTAAAGTTATGCTTCTTTCTGCCTCCTGGCAACAAGTAACTTCACTTTGTGGCCAGAAAACCAATGCGGTTTTTGTTTTGAATACGCAGGTAGCTTAGCTCATACATGGTCTGCTGCTCTTGTAGACTTTTTTTTTTTTTTTTTTGGTAACAGTCCTCTGGATTTTTGCTTTTTCATAATGTGAAGAAATGTTTTTTGTTTGGGTGTTGAAGATACTGTATTTTCTTTTATATCAGGAATCTTAATATTTTTTGGTCTACTGAGCTTTTTCTTAACCTGCAGTAAGATGCTGTCACTGCAGGGTGGGTCCTTGCCATGCATTACTTCCTCCTCCTTCGTGATGGTACTAGCATTTAAAACTTGCTGCCCTGGGTTCCTTTTCAGCTAAATGAAATCAGTTCCCTGATCCAGCTGACTGTGCTAGTGCTGATATAGGGGAATGACCAGGCCTATTCTTTTAGCAGCAGCCTGTACATTAGCTGTCTTCAAGTCAGTTGCACAGCTGTACCTGAAAGCAGCCTAGTCTTACAGCTCTTATGTAATGGTGTTATCTTGCCTTTAAGAACTTTGGGGTGCTATAAGATAGATATGACAAAGTAGTCTGGAAATCAAACATGTTGCTTTTAAGTATTACTGACTGACTAGGACATAGCGATGGTGATGTATAGTGTTGGTTGTGTTGGTGTGTTGTGGGGTTTTTTGGTACCCCACTCCCCAAGTGACATGAGGTTCCTTTGTGTGCATTCTTCCTCCTCCTGCCTCTCCATTTACTGGCCTGTTACTGCTTATCTGACTTTCTGGAGATCAGCACTTCTTTAGATTTGCTTTTTAGGTTTTATATTTCTGGTTGGAGACATCTACTGTACCTTAGTCGTGCTTATCAGTACAGTTGCTGAGGGTTGTTGTTGGGTTCTCCAGTGTCATCTATGGCAAATATGGAATTACAGTTTTCAGTGATACTATAAATACAGCATTCTTGGACTGGTGCTGTCATGGATCTTATACAGAAATTGAAAGTGCCGGCCTGACATAGCAAGAGAGGAGCATGTTGTGGAGGCCAAACAATGTTTGGCCTGTTCTCTTCATCATTATGAACTAGATTCTTGGGAAAGTTCTTGTATGCCTTCTCAGAATACTTTTCCAGCCTACAAGTATTTATGCTTTGGAACTTCTTGAACCAGAGATGGTATTTTTGTGTTTAATGGAAGAAGGGTCCATCACACTATTAGTATGTCCACTTCTGTATAAAGGTTTAGTGTCCATAATGTCGTGTTGCAAGGCATTTTGCAGTTGACCTGTACAATGTGTCATGATGTACGCTGGTTTGTTTTGAACCTGTTACCTCACGTTTTTAGTTGATGCCATTTGGCACTTGCTAAGTGATAGCAAATGACAAAGAGCAGGTATTCTATTCACCTTTTCAACACTTCTTCTGGCTTTATAGACCTCTGTGATATTCCTCTTTTGTCTCCTTTTCAGAGTGAAGGATCCCAGACTGATGGGCATTCCTTGTACAGAAAACTGACCATCCCCTTTCCCCTTCCCTATATGTCTCCCAAATGATACTTAATCCTTACGAGACCTGAATGTGAAATTTTAGAGAAGCAAATCTACTGTGTGTGATGCCATGGAATCTCTAGACCACAAAACAATTACAGAATGGTTTAGTGTTCCCTAACATAGATTACTAACGTAATTATTGGTCACCATTTTTTGGTACAAATTTTTCTTATTAGTTGCAGAGTATTTTCAATAGCCTAAACATTCACACTACCTTGAAACTAGGACAGATCCTGAAATTGGAGTGAAAGTACTGATTTTAACAAGGCTTTTGCCTAAAGAATGCTCTCAAAATTCAGTGCACTGTTTTCTGCATTTGTTCTGAGAACAGAAGATATGGGTAATTTATATTTTTGAGGCATTGTCATGGTTTGGACTGGACTGGCCACTGAAACGAATGACAGATGCTCTCCCCTACCTTTCTCTCCAAGGAGAGGAGGGAGAGATATAAAGAGACTTACGAGGTTAAAAAAGAAACTAAACTACTTTAATGAAAATATTAATAAAATAATAATAAAAAAGAAAATAATGAAATATATACAATATATACAGAACCGTTTGAAGCTCCCAGGATGACGATCATGTTACCGGCAGGCGCAGGGAAAGTCCCAGGCTGGACTCGGTGACGGATGGGAACTGGATTCCAGATCTGGATTCAGGAATGCAAGGGTGGGATCAAAGGCAGATGAACAGACAGTCCTCAGATGCTGGCTGTTGAAGAAAAGAGAGCTGACCCTTTGATCCCTCAGCTTTTATACTGAGGCAGATGGGATGGAATACCCTGTTGGTCAGTTTTGGGTCACCTGTCCTGTCCGCTCCTCCCTGCAGGTGTGACCCCACTATGCTTTTCCGCTTCCGACCGTCCAACAGGGCACATAACAAAGTCGGCTGACCTTGGTTGTTATAGCAATAAGTATAAGCAAGAGCCTTTCTGCATACCATTTCTTGGCATAAATTATAAATAATCAGGTGTTAGCACTCTGGGAGCGGACTACAGTCTTAAAAATACGCCATTAATTTCAGAGAGTTCAGTTAGTTAAAAGAGGCTTAGCTGGAAAGTAAAATTACTGAACAGAAAATGGATTGTTTTACCTCAAACCAGGACAGGCATTAACTATTTTTACAGCCACTGTTAACTCTTTGCTATTTGGGTTATTGGAGGTGAAGTGAGATAGGGGAAGTTCAGTTATCCTAGGTAATAGTGACTGTACTAGCCAAGTGGTTTCTAGACAGTCTTGTGGAAACATTCCTGTTAGTGTTGGAAACTCATGCAGATGTTTTTTCACCAAGTTGCTAGTGTGTCTGGATCTGGAAGTACTAAGGAGTTCATGTGAAGCACCAAGTGGAAATGGCATTTTTTGTTGCTCATAACCTTTTTTGGTACATGAGAGAGTACACAGATGCCTGCCTGTTGTTGGCTTGGTGATGACAGCTGCTGTTGCTGTAATCAGAACCTGTAGTGAGCCCAAAGAGATAATTCTGTCTGGATTTGAGTGGAACACGTCCTAGTCTTCTTCAGTGCCCCTCGTGTGCTTTCCACTGTCAGAGACCTGAACTGACCCTGAACAGAAGCAGCTAAGGTCTGCTTGCACATGTTTGTTCAGTCTCTTCACACTGTGTGAAAATGGTCGTTCTGCTCCTGCACTTGCACAGATGCTGGACACAATACAGTTGCATTTTGCAGAGTCTAGCCTGGACTAATATCCATGGTGTGGTTTATCTGTCAGTGTGTTACCTGTGCTAAGGATTATTAAGAGTTGACTGTATTTAGCTGCACATTTGATTTAATTAATTTCTTAAGAGTAGTGGGACATTGCATGGTTATGGTCAGGGTGATTGTCAGAAATTTTGGGAATGAGCTTTGAATACGTATTTTGGCTGCCTAGTGTCTGTGACTGTCTAAGCTGTGATTAAGTTTTGTGAACAAAACATAGTCTTCCATATATGTGGACTTTGCAGAATTTGTTTTTGCATAAACATCGGAACTTTTTCAGTGTTCAGAGACTGCAGTTCTGTAAATTCTGTTAGGTTATTTATTGGTGGTTTGTTTATTTAGTTAATTACTGATTGATACTAAAAGTAGGATTGAGCTGAAAACAGAACTTTTTACTTTGAGTATATTTATTGACAGAATTCCTTGCTAAATTTGATACTCGTGTTCATTTAGTGGCACCACTATGGTTTTAAGCACATGACTAAATATAAGAGTTTTTTAAAATATGGAAAACTGCTATGTATATGAGTTACTTATTGATTTGCTGTCTTATGTGTAAGAAGGCTATTGAACAAGAGGTTAACTTTTCTTTAGCTTTTTACTCTGTTGATTAGTAGTTGGACAAAATGTAAACACATCTTTTTGAAAAACAGAAAAGCAACAAGTGAGCATTTGTTTGAAGATACCTGAGAACTGTAGACTGTTTCACAGTTTTGGGCCTTTTCAGTTCAGTAGTGTTTCCTTAACTGTTGCAGTAATTTCCTTTGGGGTTTTGACACTCAGTGAGGAGGAAATAAAATCATGACCATTTGAACTGATTATAGTTTTTTGAATCCCAATTCTTTTATCTTCTCATAATACTGAATATGCAGTCTGTTTTTTAAGCAAATTGTTCAGTTGTATCTAATATTGTGTATCTCCCATTTTAGTAGTTTTCTTACAATAATCCTTGCCCACAATTTTCTATACGCCTAAAAGTCTTGATTTTGCTGTACAAGTTGTTACTTTGAAATCTGATTCCACTGGATGATGATCAGGAATGCTGTGTAACAGCATTCTTTGTGTGACTTTTCACCAAGACTTCTTTCATGCAGCTGCTTGGGAAAAGGCCAGCTAACTGCAGTGGTTTTATGTCATCGTCCAGGCCCTCTTCCCATCCCCTGGGTTAGCGTCAGGATCTCCCAAGTCTATAAAAATATCGTATGCTAGGTTTTCCTATTGCTATTGTTATTATTACGGTCAGCATCTTTCACTGTCAGGTTTACTATTCTGATGAGTTTTCTTGGTGTTAATGTCTAAGGATGTGCATGGTATCCTGTCACATGTACACATTCAGGCGTATGCATTTTCCAATAAGTGCTTATCTACAAATGTTCTGGTCTTTTTGTGCAGATTTGCAGGAGTTTGTATGTGGTGGATTTTTATTTTTCACTGGTAAAGACAGTAAAAATTGATAAACAATTTAAAATATTGTACTAATATAAATATCCATGTTACCATATAACCTATATTGTGTATTTATTATTTATATTACTAGTATTCATGATGTATAACTAGGAGAAATTTTTTTAGAGCTTCAGATAAATATTTATGACATTTCTTCCTTTTGTTGTATGAAAGGATTTCTTGAGGGAGGAGGAAGAGACTCATTAATACCATAGCATGCCAGATAAAATGATTAAAGCTATTAGCTTACTCAGTGGACCAGTGGAGTGTAATCTTCAGCTGTTTCAAAAACAAACTATTTGTTGCGCTGCTCAATAACAACCCAAAGTTTTTCTTATGGACCAATTCTTAGGTGTAGGAACAAATTTTGATAAATGGAGAGTTTGGTGAGATTCTGTAGTAGGACTCTGTAGAGTGAAGCCTTTTCTTCACAGGCAAGCAGTACATACATTTTTTTTAATAGATAGGTGTCCCTTTGTTCTGTGTACCAGTGATAAAGTTGACTACCGACCATAGTGGTGAGATCTCTAGCGGTTAGTGTGGGCACCTTCTTTTTACCCAACTTTGAAAACAGTGGATCAAACAATATAATGAATAATACTATATTAACTATAGCAAACTCTAGGGTAAGGAAAAGACAGTAACTTAAGCTGACAGGTTTCTTTTCTGCACGTTTTATTGTCTTTACAGGAAATGAAGATCAGGGTAAAAACAAAAATATATGGAATGCTGTAATAAAGAGACATTTAGCTAAAGATCTAAAATAGTACTTATTCTTACTCTCTGGCAAATAGTAATGGTCTTAAGTGCATCTCTGCTGGATTCGCCTTGCAGAGTGGGATAGAGCTGAGTCTTGGAGTCAGTCAGCAGATCTGATAGTTGTGGAAACTGAGGGTGCAATTTCACGTAATCTAGGACAGCTATTGACCTCTGCTGAAAGGAGCAGACTGTGGTTTACCCATGACTGGGTGTTTCTTCACTAGTGGTTTTGTGTACAGCAATCATACGACCTTAATATGGATTGCATCAGCCTATTTACTGATCTTATTGGAGGGTAAACTTGTGTTTTCTGCCAAGTTTAGTAATCAGGTGAATAAAATTTTATGTACCCTGCTACATGACAAGCTTATTCTACAGGGAGAGGGCAGGGATGTACAGTTGAAAGTGAAGAGTAAGATGAGACCTTACCTTTAGTGAAAGTTCACAGTTGAAATGGATTGACGCGTATCTTTAAATTACAACCTGGAGCAACCCTAACTAGAAACTATTATTTCAGCACAGAAAGGTTTTTCCATGCTAGAAGAATACATTCACTTGATTTAGGAGTGAGCTGTAGTTACAAATAAAGTAAAATTTCTTTAGTGAGCCTTAATAGGCTCTTTGGGAACTTACACTGAACACATAAACAAATTTTACTCTGGAATTGGTGCACGGCTAGGAGTTGGTGATGGCATGGCTGTCTTTGGGACCAGGCTGGCACTACGGCTGGATCTCGGTGTGACTTCATGTTTCAGGCCTCTACAGTCTGTTTCTGCTTTGCAGCACAGCTTCAACATTGTGGGACTTAGCCCTGCTGTAGTTAGTTCACAAGCTATAGGTGAGCTTCTCTTGATTTTTATGGTAGAATGGATTATAAGTCTGTTGCTATTATTTTATTATTAATTAAAAGATTATAAAAGCAAGGCTTCAAAATTTGCACTGGAAGATGATTTAAAAGTACTATGAATTTATTTATGGTGAAAGTGCTTGTGAATCAAGTTTTGAACACTTAAACAGTAGTTGTAAGGGCAAAAATTTAGTTATATGGATAACATACTCTGTATTATTTATCTTCCTGAGTTTCCTTTGTTAATTTTAGATTACTTTGTTAGTTTGCTTTTAGTTACAGAGTTCTTTGTTGGCAACAGTCTTTTGTTTGCTGATGATGAAATCGTTCTTTGTCGCATTGGAGTAACAGATCAGCTGTTTATTTTCAGTTAGTGTTCTTCAGCCTGAGATTTGTTACTCTGAATGTTAATGAACAATGTGGATTCAAATTATACCTGCCAAGTATGTACTGCTAGGTTTTCACTGAGTTAGAAATCAGTTAGGTACCTGAAATAAAAATCTCAGCAAAAAGACTGGTAAAATTTGGATAGATTCTGTGCTGGTAGTTAAACATTTTGCATGCCAGAACGAGACATAAAAATTGGCAGAACTCAGTAGTGTGTCTTTCTGAGGGATAGATCAAAAAAAAAGGACTCAAGTGAAAAGGTGGAAGTTTCATAAGACTTATTTAAACTTTGAAGGCTTTTCAGCGTGAACTTCCAATTTCTGATATTGAAGAAAACTGTTTTCATTACGATTGTTCTCAGAGTAGATCTTGGAGTTGGTTTATATGTGGGTTTGATGTTGTTTGAATGTTGGTTGAAGTTGTTTCCTAAGATCTCTTCAAAGGAAAGTGTCCTAGCTATACTTGTGTGATGTTATCTTAGAAAGCACAGTGGATTTTTTATTTTTTTTTTTAAAGGTGAGCAGGATTTCCCAAAGTTTTTGGACTTGAAAGCACAGTTGAAGTAAATATTTTTAATTTTAATTTGAGTGTCACCAATAAGTTGTTTCTAATAAGTAATAACCAAATACTGATGACATTTTACAATTTCTGGATGGAGGCATTGATTGTTGTAGAATATTGGATCGTTTAAAGCAAAAGAGGCAGTGAATCTGCCAGCCCATGATGCCCTGCTGCGAGTATTTTTTTTTCACCAGTTTCAGAGAAAGCAGTTCTTACAAGAATGCACAGAAACAAGCAAACTCAATGGCTGATGTGAATCCTTATAATACTTTTCTTTAATGCCTGGCTTGCTTATTTTAAAATATAATCTAGTAAAAATATTAGTATTGAGAAAAGCACATATGTAAAACAGCCATGTTCTCAAAGACTGAGAAATAGTAAGTCAAATAAGAAGGGGGTGGGGGAGAAAATCCTGAGGATAGGGAAAATTTTAAGAACATTTTGCAAGATGCCAGTACCTGCATTTACAAAAACATTTGTGACTGCCATCCCTCGCCTCCAGTTCAAGTTGTCCTGAAAAGAAGATGAAAGCAAAAGTAAATTTAGTATAAGCAATTCAGTGGTAATAGTGTTTGTTGGCAATCAGTGTAGATTTTATAAGTAAAATTAAAAGAAGTGAGCAATAAATCTGTGGCCAGTTGTTTGGATGCAAACCATGCAAACCCAAAGTGAATGGAAACTTCTAATTGATTTAAATAGTAAAGGATGTGATCTATACAGATGGTTTTAAAAAACTACTTTGGAACAAAAGTGATCTGAAAAATGGCATGAGTTCCTGTATAAGTTTGGAGAACAATTAAGAAAAGTCAGAGTATCCTGTTGTTATTTCTATGTGGTGTTTTGGGTGAAGAGGAATGGCGTTAAAGTAATTTCAGTTCCAACAGAAACTAGTGAGAGTGTTTTAAATGTTATTGAACATGTAGAACAGTGCTACTGGAGATTTTTTTTACACTCTAAAACATGGGTGTAGAACAGTATTTTTCACACTTAAACATTGGGAAAGCTCAAAAGGACTGGATTTAATGATGGGGTTTTTTGAGGGGGGGGAAGGAAAAGATACGTAGTTGCTGATGAGGTTGATAGTTGCCCAAGAATAACATAGCAAGTGATTTGAATAGGAAGTTTACAGTGCAATCTTTATAGCTTAGGTGTAGTTAATTGAAAATATGTATTTTCATGTAGTCTTAAATATCATAAATCCTTATAGCTGATAAGAGAGGTAAGCATTTATATGTACAGTTTGGATGGGTGTGTCTTTAGGATGTTTTATTCTACCTGCAGACAAACTAGGCAGTTGTCATCCAGTCAGAAACAGTAGACAAGAGCATTCGACTCTGAACCTGGCAATGGGTACTTTATTCTGTTGGGATTCTGACTGCTGGGCTCTGCCTGAAAGTAGTTATCTAGAAGAGGAGGAAGTGGCAGCGGAGGATGGGGGAGGCATTTCCTCACTGTGTCATACAGTCAAGAGCCCTCTGAATTGCAGAAAACATTAAAAGTATAGTCTGCTTGTGTGCTAGTAGCCCATTCTTCCCTCAGTGAGACAGAGGAGAGCTATCAGACTCTGTTTGGATGTAGGTGTCCTTACTTCCATGCTTACTCTTTGAAACAACAGTGACTAGTCTTTTGATGCTTAGGAAAAAGATGATGTTTGTTTGCTTCCTTTTCTGTTTTCGTCCACTATTACCTCGTCCTTATATGGCAAAACTGAATCTTCTTGACCTCCCTTAAGTTGACAAGTTTTGTGGAGAAATCTACAGACCTTCTTGGGTTCTCCAAAGATGGGAGATTCCACAGCAACTTTAGGCAACTAGTCCTTAAACACACTTGTTATGGAAAAATGTCTTACTTATTCTTTCTTCAGGAAGAGCTGCTGAACCTCTGCCTCTTTTGGCTCTTCCAGGTGAGGTGGGTGTTGCTCTCTGACAATTTTATATTTCTTCACCACTGAAACTTTGGACAAAAGAACATTTAAGCAGTTGTATATGGGGTCTCTGAGTCCTAGTGGGAGCTGGTGCTGGAGTTAGGCTTCTTTTATGATGCAGGCATTTGAGGCTGGTAACATAAGGGTGCTGCAACCTCCCCTATGGTTAAACTTTTACTGGACAGGTTGTGATTTTTCAGCAAGGTCAGATTATCTGGGATGTAAAGATGCCAGATGGAAACCAATGGAAAAGGTCCCTTGTCCTCAGTTCTCTGGGTGCTTATTGACCCCTTCTTCGAAAAGTGTATTAGTGCTGTGGTACTTAATTTGTTTTATTGTATAGATACTATTTTTGTTTTCCTGAAAGATGAAAGTGTGCTATTGCCCACAGCTATCCTGGATGTATGTGTGCTCTATATTTTGGAAATCATAATGTATTAAGCTTGTAGGTTTCTGGATGAATTACTTAATTTTTCTTTTTTTTTATGGTGGTGGAGTAGTTTTCGGTTAAAGTTACTTCTGAAACTGTTTTCTTGTAGTGAAAATTCTTTACTTACCTAAATTTCAGTTGGCTTAGTAAATGATTTTTTTTTTTTTTATGTTTCCAGTATATTTTGTATATTTAGAGAATAATTTTTCATTGTAAGTAAGTGTAACTGGAGTACAGGCTTAATTATATCTGAAGTAAAAGCTTTTGCCATCTGTTTACTTGTAACTAACTGAAAAAGATTTTTTTCAAAATTTTGGTGTCACTTTTCTACTGGTTTAATGGCTTTATTAGATGAATGGTGTTTCCATTTGAGTTAATCTTTTGAGAGGAGTTTTAAAGATAAATATTCACCATTAACACCATGTTAACATTTATTTATCAGTCTTTACTAAGATGACTCTGGCTTAGGGCAGTTTGCAAGTCTTAGAAAAGTCCTTATAAACACTTATTCCCTGAAGATATTTCAAGTAGAAGAAACAAAAAAAGACTGGTTTTTATAGTTCTTTCCAGTCTGTTTGTTAATGATAATTTTAAAACAGTCTGTTGGAACTGTTTTTAAAGGCGGCTCAAGCTCGCAGTTTATACTTTCTTTTTCTTACTCTTTTATTAGTTTCATGCTTTTTCTGTGGGGAATAATACTACAAACTTTGTGAATAAAATGATGAAGCAGCACAGATACTGTATGTAGTTGTAAATGAAATACTAGAATGATACCTGTTATGTTGCTTGTGAATGTTGACACAGTTGTGTATGTGCTTTTCATTTTCTATACAAATCATAACTACCAATTTAGTAAATGGGGAGGTGGACCCCTATTGGTTGGAAGCAACTAAAAAAGGTTTGTGCTTTAAGAAACTGATAAAAAGCACAGATGCAATTCCAGATCCAAATACAATTCCAGAGTCCCAACAATACTACTGTAAGTAAGTACAACTTTACATTTAGCTCAGTTTAAGAGTCAAAGTACAGTTGGGTGAAGAAAATAAGAACCTTTAGATTCAGTAGAGTAGATAAAAGGAGAAAATCCAAGTTGGAAACAAAACTCAAAAAGGTCTGCAGTGAGGTGGGTATGTGTGTGTGTGTTTTTTGGTGTTGGTTTTTTTTTTTTCATTATAGGATGTATTTGCACAATGATAATTTACTTTGTTTACCTAATGTAATAATCTGCTAGATTATCTAATTATGTAAATCTGTCATTTTATGTCCTTAATATTTGCATACAAGTAACCCTGGGTAGGAGGAAAGCACAATTATTTTTAAGGTGTACTGAAAGTCTTGTGACAAAAGACTTCAGTTTTCCTCTTGGGGAAGAACAGACTTCATGCTAAAAGATTAGCCACACCAAATTTACTTTCAGATGAGGTAGCTCTGTACTGTGTGATATTATTCTTATAATCCTATTATTAGCGTCGGTATATTAATATGTGGGGTTAGCTATATAGCAGCTTCTGCTGAATTTACATTTATGGAAAACTGTCCTCCACTGAAACAAACCAAAAACTCTCAGTATCTGAGTATTGAAAAAAGGCCTGACATTAGTAGGTTTCTTTTCGAGTTGATGTTTCCCCCCAACCCCATCCAACCAAATGTCAGGCAATTAGGAATGTTTACTCCTTGAAATGTTGTTAAAACACAGTATGGTAAATAACTAAACATTTATCAATGACCCCAAGTTAATAAGTTAGAACGGCACTGGATATAGGAATTGTTACTTCTATGAAAAAATAAGTTGGCCGCACCTTTAAATAAGTAAAAGAAGAGATTTGATAGTGGGGTTGTGGGGGGGTGCGTGTGCTGGGATTTCTTTCTACAGAAAGAAAACGGGAGTCTAGTCAAATTAGAATGACTTTGCTTAAATGAAATGTATACACAGAAGTCTTATATGATGGTAATGCTTGCACAAATCCTAGTTTGTTCAGATGATATTTCCCTTTTGCAGGAATTCGCATAGCTTTTATGTGATGACTATGTTAATTCAAGAAATTTAAAGAAATAACCCATTTTTCCCTTTGTGTGTCACTATTTGTATAAATCATTAGCATTTGGATTTCATGGAGTATTACTTGTATAAATTCTCCACTGAATAAACTTAAAAATGTATTGTAGCTCATCTAAACTTTGGGTAATACAAAATGAAATGTAAGCATGACTTAAGTAACTTCTGTGTGTAATATTCTAAGCAGTTAAAATAGTCCATGGATAAAAGTGTTGTAAAAGGTTCTTTGTACTATAATTGAAATGTCCTTTGAGCTTCTAGAAAACATTAAAATTAAATACAATTATAACTTTTTGTAGGTTGGGCTCATGTGGTTTGTGCTCTGTACATTCCCGAGGTGCAGTTTGCAAATGTTTCTACAATGGAACCTATCGTGTTGCAGTCTGTTCCTCATGATCGATATAATAAGGTATAATTATATGTCTTTTTATCTATATCTAATGTATTTATTTTAAAACTTGTGAGCTTTACTAATCTAAAACTATACTTCTTAGAATGAACTTTATATAAAATCCATAAATGTATGCAGTAATGCTGTATGTCTTCTGCTATAACTTTATGATAAATTCAAGAATTGAGAAAGCTATATTATTAAATTAAACTGTAAGATTATCTGCCATGTCTCATTATTCTTTTACAGATTAGGGACTGTTTTTTTAATTAAAAATATCATGATCTTTGAATAACAGTTTATTTTGAAAGGAATGTGAAATATTTCCCATAGGTTAAAATATTATTACAGCTTATTTGAAATGTTATTACTAATTACCACTAAGTCCTGCTGTTTTAAGTATTGATATGAACATAAACATGTTCATAAACATTTCTTTTAGGAAGAAAAGCTATGCTATTATATTAAGGCAAAAGCTTGCAGACTTTTGCCTTTGTAAACAGTATTCACTTTAGTAGGATTATTTGCTTAGAGAACTGCTCCTAAATAAGCGTCAGTGAGATGGAATGTTTTATAAAGTGTGGTGAGACTTTTTTAAAAAAAAAAAGGGGGGGGCCAAAAAAGGCAAAGCAATGTAATAGTATCTTATTAATGTTCTGTATTGATCGTTACATTTTTCTGCATGTTTCACTTACGCTACCTCTTCCTCACTAGGCTTAACTACATCCTCCTCTGCATTTTTCCTTCTGTAGGCAGCAAACTGTCTGAATTTCTGATTAGTTTTATGGCATATTTTTCTTGTGTCTTTCTACCTCTTGTTTCTTTCTTTTACTTTATTTTATGGTGGTTTGTGGGCATTGGGGTAAAAGAAGGATAGACTGTGTTATAAAAGAAAGAAAGAAAGAAAAGGCACGCATTACGTCTTGTGTTCTCCCTACAGGGAAACCAGTCCTGTTCACGTTGTCTCTGTGACCTCTCCGTTTTGTTTTTTTCCCTCAGTTTACATCTCTGATTTATGTGCCTCCCCCCCTCCCTGCTTCCCTATAATTTTTTCTTTTTTCATACTTTGGTCTTTTCCTTGCCTGTTTCAGATCTCATGATTGCTGTCAGTGTGTCTTGCCCATCTTATTTACCAGTGTATCCGAAAGGCCAGGAGTCAAACTCTAAGCTTATTCTTCTCATCCTTTCTCATTACATGCTACCTGAGCATCTGTGTTGGCTCCTCACTGTTGGCTTCCTTCTACATTGGCAAGAACATGCAACAGTGAGATTAAGTGCAGAACTAATAAAATTTTTGTGCTTGGACACAAAGCAATACAGTTTTGCTGTAGCAGATGAGTTTATTTTCTCTCCTCACCTCTGAGCCAACAGCACATCTGTTTTCTCATTTTTCTTTGAGTAGTAGACATAATAGTTTTTTGTTGGTAGAGGTTCTTCCCTAATGTACTTCAAAAATTTGTGGAACACTTTGGATTTTGTTTTATCTTGCACCATTTCCATTGATGGTAATTGATACTGGATGAGTAAATCCTTGTAACTTCAAAAAATGTACACTGCGTCTTTTAATATCACTTGTTCACAAAGTCCATTCTTAGTCTCTGTCTTTAGCGTTTAATTCCTTTTTTGTTACAACTGAAGTTGCTTCTTTCCTGAACTGTTTTTCTTCCAAATATGTGAGGTATAGTTGGTTTTTACTGCTAAAATTTCAATTTGAATTTTGCTGGTCTGTAGTTACCATGATTTTTTTTTTTTTGCTTGCTAGATAATTACTGGTGCCATACAGATCATGGTAGATAGAGTTCCTGATGTTGTCTAGCTCTTAGTTTCCTGGGGTTTTGATGGGTATTCTGATTTGGGCCTATCTTCTGTGTTGACAGTTGGCCTAAAACTACTTTCATCCCGGCCACTACAGTATATTGTGAAATATAATGAGACCTCTATCAGAAATTTCAGAGTTTAGGGTCACACCCCTAGCCTGCAAATTTGTTTTTTTGTTTGTTTTCTTTTTTTACAGAACTCCAATTTTGCTGTCTTTAGTTGGTATATTTGGTTCAGGGAGATAGTGGTTGTGGATTTCAGGGGAGTCAAAGAAATGCCTGTAGTGCTGTTGCTGCAGCAAACCTCTTGAAACTAATCTAACTTCACTGCCAACAGCAGGCTAATTGTAACATCACGGAATTTAAGAGGCAGTTGCTGAGAGGGGACTCTCCCAACTTGTTTGATAAATCTGTAGCCAGTGCTGAGTTTGATAGTGCTGTGGCTAAACTGTCACCAGTTCCCCAGTGGGCTAGTTTTGAGCAATACTCCCAAAATCAATGCAATTACTCATTCCTTTTTGAGGTAGCCTGCAATGATTTCACTCCCCACCCCCCTTGCTATTCAATATAAATTGGGTTTATTTAAATGATACATTTTTTAGATCAGAAACTTTGTAAAGCATTTAACTCTGACCTTATCAATTTGGGAGGAAATGGGAAAGAAAAGCTGTTTTTTGACAAGTAAATATGGCAAACAGTTTTTAAAACATTTGTTATACCTTGTGAACAAATATAAACATGTAATTAGGAAAAAAATGACTAGAGTTGTTTCTCTTTTTAGAGAGGCTTAGTGCTAATTTCATTCTGTCTGTCAACTCAGGTTGGAATAGGATGATTTTAAAAAAGATTTTATTTCCTGTGAAGTCCTAAATAATCCTGCATGTGCGGCTGGATACATATAGAATGCTAGCATATGGAATTGGGAGAAAATATTGGCCAATGAAAATTACCGTAAGGGATAATTTATACTGTAGTCTTTAAGATAATGACAAACATCACTGGAGTTTTGCCAGGAGTTAGCATGTAATTTACAGAGTTATTCCTATGCAAAATATGCACTATTATGAAGTACAGTGATCTTAAATGCAAGAAGAAACACAGTGGACACCAAAGCATGAGGCAGGTCAATGTAAAGACATTTCGCTGCTCTTTCCCTGAAGTCTTCCTGCTTCTGGGATAAAACCCGTCACATTACAGAATGAATCCACTGAATGACTTGAATAGTGGGTTAACTAACAGGAAAGCTCTCCTTGCACAGTTGCTTCCAAAAAGAAATGGACTAGTAGTTGCTCTCCTATTTAGTAGATGTTTGTTATTCTTTGGATAGTTATGGATGGATAATACCTATTTATTTTATGTGAGCTTTATTTGTCTCTTTCAGGTTCATTTGAAAGTATGTGGTAATTGAATACAATTACTGCTTTTAGGAATCTCTTTTAAGAGGTGATTAAAAAATAAGTGCATTTGGAGTTTCTTGATCTGCCTAGTAGTGAAGGCAGCTGTTAGATTTTTATTTCAGTACTTGCTGCAACAATGAGAAATTTCTGTACAGCTACTGGGTTTGATTCTCGAAGCAGGGAATGCTGTTGAGTAGCTGTTACAAGTAAACTATTTCTGAAATTACGTCTTGTTTTATAAGGTTTTTCTTGCCTCATCTTCCCTTCTGTCTTTGCTTTTGCAAAGGTTTATGTTTTGAATCTTTGAAGGAAACATATTGACAGAAACATAAAGGCAGCTTTGCAAAATATGTATTTTGCTATTAAAGAAACTAAGATATTTGTGTGTTTTGAGTAAAATTTCCTTGCTGAGTCAAAAGCTTTGTGTAATGTTTTGCTTTTTTTCCAATGACTTTGGGAGAAGTCTAAGTACTTCTTCCCTTAAGAGCTCTGAAGAGTAGCGCTGCTTGTAGGTGTTTTACACTTGTAGAGTTTTACACTTCCACATGCCAGAGGTTTCAGAGGAGGTGTAGCAATTGCATGGATCTGCAAACACATGAAAGTCTTCGATTTTCTGCTTTGTGAGAGAAAGATAAAGATTCTCAGACTTCTGGAATTGTTTGTGTGTCTAAGAGAAGGCGCGAGAAGTATGAAAAGCTCAGCTTTAGAGAGAACTTACTGTCCATGTTGGTACAGGAAGATGAACCTTCTTTGGCCGTGTTTCATATGGAAGATTAGGAAACAGGTTTTATACTTCTCATAACCATTGTAGGAAGGATGGAAGTTCATTGAGTTTGTTAAAATTGGCAGGTAGTCCACCATGTTGTGTTTAAACTTATTTATAATGTAGCTGGTTGGTTGTTACGGTTTTTCAGTCATTTTACTGTAAATTGGTTTAAGGGGTCCTGAAACACAGACCCTAAATGTAGTATGTAGTGTTGAAAAATAGGGCCTACGTCCTTACTAAATGGAATGCTTCTATCGCATTTTTTCTGAGCTTCAGTGAGGAAAAAATTACAGATCCTAAGGCAAAACTGAAAAAACAGAACAATAACTGACGCTTGAGTTTTATGGGGTCTGTTGAACTCTCTATTTATAGAGCTACCTTACTTTTGAAGTTACTTACGCGTAATATAGTTACTCAGATGAGGTTGATAGATCATGACCTTGTTTGTGCCTAAAATGTAAATGTGTCAGATCATGGTATGGAAAGCTAAAAAGCAGCCAGTCTCAGACCCTGTCAAACAACTGAATTATCTGTATGCACTACCTTGATGTACAAAGGGAGCAAGGCAAAGAATTAAGTGGGATTATCCACTTTCTAATCCTTCAAGTGTTAGGATATAGGGTATGATTTTAGGATATATTATCTATTGGGTTTAATGCTTTTTAAAAGTCTTGTGGAAACCGTACAAGAATGACTCACCTACCGTAGAGTCTTGCGTGTTAACAAAAATGCTTTAGTTAGCTGATGTCTCATGTTAAATGTTGTTCTAAATACCTCTGTAAAAGGCTGTTCTGATCTCAGAATTTCAATCATTTTCATGTAATACTAGTTTTGCATTATATCCTTTTAATTTTTTCTTTCAGTAGTATCTTGGTCTATTTTTCCTAAAGTGTGTTTTCTCATGGTTGATGTTCTTTTTATCTATTATTCTACTTATTCTCTGCCTCACTGAAGGGAGGTTGTGATACAATTGCAATAAGTCAGTTACAGTTTAAATGTAGACTTTTTTATTTTTGGGAGGGAAATAAGTTTCTCTTTTCTGATCTAAGATCTTATAATGGTATTTCTACAGAGGTAGCAGATTGTTGTTGATGTTTGTTACCTCAGTGAGTTTCTGTCTCATTTAGGAACAGACACTTCACTGCCCCAGTGCTGGAGGGTACTTTCATTAAGAATCTGCTCTTAAATTGTTAAATTTTACACATAAATGTGATATGATAGAATCTCTCTAAATGGCATTTTAGTAATTAGGACAGTAAAAAATGGAAAGAGATTTAGTTTTGCCTGATGTTTCTTCCTGGAATGCTGGTGAGAGATTGTAGTGATGTCTAGTATAGTAGTGAGCTTCCATACAGCATGTATGCATGTCTGTTGGCCACATGTTAAAAAAAAAATAAATGATCGAATGATGAGAAAGATTTTGGATTCTTTTTGTCTTAATTTTTTTTATTCCATTTTACTGAGAATATTTTTGAAAATAATACAAATTCCATAGTATCCCAGTAAAACAAATATATTGACAGAAATGCTATGGAAAGATTTTTAGGTACTAGACAGGTTGTTTTCATTTTAGCTTGTTTTTGAGGTTGACATGGGTTTGATATACTAATCTAAGCTTTGTTTACAGAAAATTCTTGCTTGATTAGTTTATAAGATATTTATGGGGCTGTCCAAGTCATGCTGAAATTAAAGCAGAGTTCTGTTAAACACCGTATTTAATTAAAGGTAACTAAGCATCATGTGAATATTGAAGCATGCTATGAGACTTCTGGAAATTCTTTACACCAAATGTACAAATAAAATTTCAAGTTTGCAGTTTTTCTGTATGTAATTTTGTAGACATATGCATGTATACCATATGGTATCTTGTATCATTATGCACTCAGTCTAATTTGATGTCTCTGAATGCCACCAATACAGGTAATGTTAAATCAATGTGAAAAATGATTGCGACCTAAAAGGACATAAACACAAACTTGAAAGCAAGAAAATCTTGAAGCCTAGTGGTATTAACCTTTGGCTATTTAACCATTTGGCTAGTTGAATAGTGATACAGAATTTAAGTAAATTAGTATTTGTATTGCTTTAGTGTTGGTGAAGTGTTACACAGATCCCAAGTGTCTACCAGGTAATCTCCTTTTACAAACAAACATAATTAGACTTTTTATAAAGAAGTTCTTATATAAGCTTAGCTGCAAAATCTAGTAGTTCTCACCCTAGAATCTCCCATGAGTAACAGAATTTATTTGTATGCTTCTTATCATGTTAAGTATTCTCTCTTTGATAGACGTGCTATATTTGTGATGAACAAGGCAGAGAAAGTAAAGCAGCCACTGGTGCTTGTATGACATGTAATAAACATGGATGTCGACAAGCTTTTCATGTAACATGGTAAGTATATTTTATTATTTAATATATCTCACGTTACAGAAAGAATCAATGGACACAATGTAATGAATAAACTCTTTGTTTAGTATATTTCTGAGTAAAGAAATAAAGTGGTTTGTGTAGAAAATCTTAACTTTTTTACTAATAGTGTGGCAGTGACAGCATAGACACTGCTGTGAGCTGCAAAAGCTGTCTGGTAATACTCCCTTGGGTTGTATTAAATGCTGTGTGCTCCTGTGAATAAGGTTTAGTGGGGTTTTTTTGTCTTTTGTTTTTCTTAAATGGTTATTGTATAGGATATGGGAATGTGAAGACATTGTTTGTTTAGCTGCTAACTGGTTTGATGTTTACTTTTGGTACATCAGTGGGAGAAATTACTGAGCTATACATAAAAATGCACTAGACTCACCCCCTTTTGGTACAGATTTCCAAACATCTGGGGGTAATTCACCTCACTGGTTTGATCTAAATGGTATACATCTATCCTGAACTATTCATTTAGGTTTCATGTATAGCTGTTGGAGAAAAACAGCTGTGTCCACCATCATTCCACTTTAAGATATTTAGGTTTGCTTGCATTCAGGAGGTGCTTGTCTCACTTTATGGACTTCTAAAAGAGGCTGGATAATTAGATCAAACCACATGTCAGCAGGTAACAGGAGGCAAAAGGACTTCCACCCCAAAATTTACAGGCATTATTTGTTTTTTCAAATTCAACTGAAGCTAATTTGCGATAGGTAGATAGCAGATTTACACAGACTCTGTAGCTACATAATCTGTGGATTTACCTGTCTGTTTTACGAGTGCCCCAATATGCTGCTTCATGACCAGCACAGGCAGGTATTTGCACACTTACTTAAATTACTTAAATTTATTTTCTTCAGTGTAATCAAGTGATACTTTTAATGTCTTGTGCAGATCTTAAAGGATATAATTCTGTAGTTTAGGTGCTGATTTCTTGGCAACTCTTTTCTTTTAGTTACTTGACTATCTGGCAGGTTTTACTCTTTAAGAAGCATCTAATTTTTCATTGGATGTGATCAGTGTCAAGTTTCTTTTTATGGTGAAAATGGATTGTGTTCCTCAAAGCGTGCATACCATTACTTACAAATGTGAAAAAATGTATACATCCAAGTGTCCTTTTAATCTTTTTTCTTTCTTCCAAAACCCTGTTTTCAGTGAATACCATAAAGAACATGAGAATTAGGTCCAAAATGAAAATATTTCTCTTCCCAATTTTTAGAATTTTTTGATTCTAAAAAAAGCAGGTGTGTACTATAAAATGATACCTAGTCAGAGAGTACTGTGACTGAAGATATTGAGAGGCTTCTGCAATATTTAAAAAATGGAAGAAAAATGTGAAAACTACAGAAGGCAGAGATCCAGGGCGAGGTGTATCAATATTGGGTTAACAAAACTAATGTCTAAGGAAGAATGAGCTTGAGTCCCATCTGTTTTTGTATGGCAAGCTTAGAACGGTAGATCTTCATTTAAAGAGATCCTGTTAAATGTTTTCTGTAGTTGGCATCTGCTGTAGGTGTGCATGTATTTAGGCAGCAGTATTTCTGGATTGCCCAAGAACATAATGTATAAATGAGGGGAAAGTGATTTTAAAAAGCAATGAAAATAAGCTGCCTTATATATTGTTCTTTCATTTAAATACTCCCGTGCATCATTTTGACTGTAACATTGCATTATTATGCTAATGAAAATGATATGGAAAATGAAACTGAATATTTGGTTTTTCAATGTCTAAATTGGTTTTGATAAAGAAAATAAATCAACGTTACAAATGGGGAAATGCAAATTTGATTTGAGAAAATGTAGTAGAATAAGGTAATAATTAGCCCAGGCAAGGAAAATTGTAAGTCTTGTTCTTTTTAAAAGAAATTAACCTGCCACAGTCTTTTAAACCAATAAATATGGTTTGATTTATTATGTCATTGAAGTTCTATTTAAAAAAAAAAAAAAAAAAGTTATTTTCCTGGCAAAGCAGTGAAGGATGTATGCAACTTTAGAAAAATTTCTTCTTTGGATCTACACTATGGTTTTTGTAATAAAATGTTCTTTCCATAGATAATTTTTGGCTTGAATTTGAGCTAAGAATCATTGTAAATTGCTTGGTTTATTTATTTGTGGGAGTAGCTGCATAATAAATGTAGATTTTCAAGCTATAAGCTTTTGTGAGTGGCTTAAAGACTATGAAAAAGGCATCAGGCGAAAGTATAAACCATACATGTTTTTCACTGGGCTACAAAGGTCGGTTATGTCTTGCATGCCATTAGAAGTCACTTGTGTAGAAATCTCGTCTATTGAATGCAGATACAAGTATCCATACATTATCAGCTGTGATATGGGGGTACAAGTTGATGTAAAATTGAATGTTGTTTGGTTTATTTTTAGTGCACAGTTTGCAGGACTTCTTTGTGAAGAAGAAGGCAATGGTGCAGATAACGTCCAATACTGTGGCTACTGTAAATACCATTTTAGTAAACTGGTATGTATTTGTTAAATTGTATAAATATATGTCACTTATTTTTTCACTCTGAATTGCTATTAACACTAGAAATAATATTTTCATGTAGCTCAGAAAGTAGTTTCTGTTTCATTAAAACAATGTTTTAATCACAGTTACAGAAATACTAGGTGAAAATGTTTTTGTAAGTGGTTACTTTTTAGATACGTAGGTTTTTCCCCTCTGTCAGAAACAGCATGCACATTCAGTGTTTTTTTTCATTGGGTTCCTGTACTGTTTTCTTTAGCAATTTGATCAGTTGTCTTCTAGGAATTTAGTCCATTTTGGAATAATCTAGAAAATATTACTTGTTATCCTGTATATTAAAGATGAAATAAGCCCTCCATTTCTTTCTGCTTCTGTTACTCTTTTTTTTGTTGTTGTTTTAGTGGTTTTTTTCCTTTTGTTCTATCTCTCATCATGTAGCCAGTGGATATTCCCTGCTTATAAATTCTCTGAAACACAACCTCAAGGGAGTGGCTTGAGGTTTGATTTTTAAAAAACAAACAAGCAAACAAAAAACTTCGAAATTTCTCAGTTATTTCAGTGGGTTTTGGATCAGACCTCTGGATTTTTTCCTGTCACTTCTTGTCACCAGTTTGACAGTTCCAGATACCTGTTTCTGTGTACTTGTGTGAGTGTGTGGACTTGAAGGACTTGCTGATGTTTAAAAAATGTTATTTATGAATACTGAATTATGAAAATGAAAATATGTAAGCGTAAGTTCAGATACTGCTGTAAGTATAGTTAAACTTGCTGATTACTTGTTTTCACTGCTAAAAAAGGTGAATACTTGGGTGACTTTTGAATAGGTTGCAATCAGGTAAAAACACAGGCCAATGAACCATTTTAGCTTTCTAGAAGATAAGCTTGGTGACGTTAGCTCTGTGCTCTTGTGAATATTGATGAGTTTGCTTCATAATGAAGATAAGTCAGGGCTTTCTAGGCCCTTACTAAGCTAGGATTTTTTAAAATTATTATTATCTTGAGCTAAGTATACAAAAAGAACAAAAATGCTCTATTACTTAGCAGTGAAGGCAAGCTCTTACACTATTATGCATTTGATTTGTATGTTCCAGTACAACTGTGATTGAGAACATATATGTTTATTATAAAGCAAGTTTAACGGTAAAGATATAACTCCATATTTGACGTGTAATTAGTTAGCTTTCCCTTATGAAACTGTGGTGGTAAGAACAGTAAATAACTGGCAAGATCGCTTAAGTGTTTTAGTGTTTCTTTAGGATTACTGTGACTGTTGATGCCTGGTAAAGACACGTATTTAGTATTTACTACTGAAGATGGTGGGTGGGGTATATCTACTATACCACTCAAAACTTTGGTTAGCAAACCACTGACCTGAAGTGTCTTTATAAAGCTACTTCAGTTATGATAAAATAACAAACATTTTGAACAGTGGCCTAGCATAAAGTATTTGCAGTCCCAGACTAGGCTCTCAAACATTACAGAAATACAGGCAATTATATCTGCCACTTGTAAATGCATATATGACCATAGCATTCTGTATCCTATTTTTTAAACCATTTTAATGAAAATATTGCATGCAGGTTACTTGAATAATAAATCATGAAGCTATAAAACAGCCACCTCACAATGCATTTCACGCATGTGGCAGTGCTAGCACTGCGGCTTCATGTGATACTCATTTGAGCAGCATCTTTTCTGTTTTATGTTATGAAAATTTGAAAATGTGTCTATTATCTTTTAACCTTTAAAAAGTGGCATATCTCATTTCTTTATGGAAAACATATCTTGCAAATTTGTGTAAAAGTTGATATAAGGATAGGGTTTTTTCCTGGTATACGTTGGGTAGTCTTGTTAATTTTACTAGTGTTAGTAATTTGTCAGTTTTTTAGTAACTGAAGGGGTTTTTTTTCTTCAAGCAGTAAGGCATCTTATCAGTTGAAATGCTTTATAGTTTTTATTTATTCAAATCGTTCCTTTTCTCTATCCATAAATATATTTTCTCTTTTTAGAAAAAGAGCAAACGGGGATCTAATAGGTCATATGATCAAAGTTTAAGTGATTCTTCCTCTCACTCTCAGGATAAACATCATGAGAAGGAGAAAAAAGTAAGTGGATTTGTCGTTGCTAATTATGTGGCACATCTGCTTAATGGTATCACTTTCCGATAAATATAATTTTTGCTGAAAAGCATGAAGGAAATCTTGTTCCTGAAACACTGAGTAATAAATAACACAGGTGATAAACTGGAGGTACTAGAGTCCAATGAGGAAACATCTCAGGTGCACTTGTACATGCACCTTCCTATTCTTGTTTATCATCAGTTTAGGGATACACACTGAAACATATCCATTGGGAAGGCTGTTTCCATGCAGCTTCCTTTGCTTAGTTTTCCATTAGAGACATTTTTGTGTAGCCTTTGTGACCAGGTGGGAAAGAAGTACGAGGTAGACATTTTAGCAAGTGTGCTGATAAAACAGGTGCATCTAATTTTTTTTATGTTTCAACCTGTTATATCTTTTTCTCTTCATCAAAGAACTGACATCTCTTATTGACACAATTTACTGGTACTGGTGGTCAAGCCCACTGTGATGGCAAAATGCCTTGTCATTCATCTGGGAATCTTCCTGTGAGGGTACAAAGAACATAACTGTCTACTAATTTCTATCGGTATATTCTTCTAATAACTTAACTTTATGTATTTTTAAAAAATAATTTTAAATTTATAATGAGTATTACTTTACATTTTTATTACTGCTGGATCAATAGTTGTCTATGGGAAACTTGTTATCTAAATCCAATACAAGGTGATAACAGACAGTGGCACAGTAATGCAAATTTGCTTTGGCTCTTTTTCAGCCCTCTAATAATACATACAAAACTGCTCACCTGCGCACACCCTGTACAACTAACTTAATAGACTTTTCTGCAGGTGTGGGTAGGCTTAGTTTTGCATTGTTTAAAATCATTACATAAAAATTGAAATCTAAGAGTGTATTGACCAAATGTGTATTATATGAAGGAGCTCTATTTATAGTGACAGGAAACTGAATAACAAATGTCAGTCTTCAGACCCTTAGTCTCCTTAATATTTGATTTGGTTTTTAAGCTCACTTCCACTTTGAATGGACGTTGATCTCCATTGTTCTTGGATAATCTTCTAAAAAGTGTCTTTTAGATCTGTTTAATGGATCTGGTTAATGGTGTAGGTGAATAGTTCCATCTTCATCTGATAATGCAGGAGAGAGTGTCCATTGTGATGTGGTTGTATCTCTAAATCTGAATTTATGACTAAAATAACAGAAGTATGGGGTTTTGGCAGATCTATTTTTCTCAGTAACACATTGGTAGAAAAAACTATCTTGAATTATAGACTATAGAATTACCTGCAAGGTAAAACCTTATCAATATTTGCCACATTTTTTTCTTAGTTTGCTTAGTTTTTCACCACTGTCATATTTCAGGTCATGTTTTGTCAAAATACATGCATGGATTTTTACTCACATTGACAAAACTTTAAAGTTGAATTTGAAGAAACTTAGAGGTGTGAGCATGAGGCCCAATTTCAGTTTTGTATGTCTGCGCAGTGCAAAAAACCTGTGGTTTGTTTTTGGTTTTTCTTTTTAATTTTTTTTTTAGTGAGTTTGACTGGAGATACTGTGCTTTTTCAGGTCGTAATACCTATAAGATCTTTGGGAAATACTTGGAAGGCCTTTCAAGCAGAGTGTGTTTAGCCAGTGTGTCAGCTATTTTTTCTGCTAGCTGCTCGGCTTCTCCTGCTCTAGAAGTGTTTTCTTGTGGATCTTCTAGAAATAGTTAATGTTGTGGCTTGCCTTTGCGAGTCCTGGCCTTTTTCTGTGACTTGAAGTTAGCTGGAAGTAGGATGTTAAAGTTTCTTCTACCTTTCATGAACTGAAACGTGGTAAGCCAGAAAATCTCATGATCTGTAATACCACGTGAAGCAATGCAGTTTGAAGCACTGACGTATTATTTCACATTCAGAGGTTCTCATGGCATGTTATAGTATGTTCAGTTATCAAGTTTAATTTGCTTTATATGTTGTATAATAATGAAACACTATTCTAGTTAAAATCACCAAGTGGTGAAAAAAATTGCATTTCCTAAAGGTGTTAATCACCTAACTTTTTGTGGCTATAGATTTTTTGTTTGGCTTTTTTAATCTTACATATTCTATAGTTAAAGAATGACCTGTGCTTTGCAAAATACTAATCTTCAGTCCGTGAACTGTATGTGATATGGAGGCTCATTATCTTGGTATATTTGATTACCTTCTGCATGTGATGTCTTATTTGATATAGTATATCAAATATACAGTGTATCTTGGAGGAGTAGGGTAATTTTTTAAGGTGACTTTCCTTATTTCCCTCTTCTGTAAATCTGTTTGGAATCTAGATTGTTGTCATATTACGGCAAATATGTATATCTTTCTTCCCAGATAACAGTGGTGTCTTCCCCTCCTCTCTCAGTAAGGGCACTCTAGTTTCTACTTTATCTTTCATCTTGTTTGAAAATTTGAATAATCTGATCTTTACGCATCCTTAGAGCTTTCCCAAGCAGAAGCTGTCTTGTTGAGGCTGAGTACGGAGGATTGGAACCATTTTTATTGCTCAGATCTCAAAAGCTATCCATTTGCGTATAAAATAGTATTCTGCAATAAGAAGAGGTTGGTCTGAAAATGCTGATATGGGTAGCTGTCATTTTTGTAAACAGATACTGAGTTGAAAGCATGCATTTTCCTTCATAATATGTATTTAGTCTCTTCTGGGCACTGTTCTTACAAAATCAATAGCCAATATATAAGGGTATAATAATTAAAAAAAACCCCAAACATTTGGTATGATTTAATTTTAATGAAGAATTTGAAGCTACAGAATAAATAGCTTAGTTATATTCTGATTACTGCTGCACTAAATAGTGCTAGTTTCTGTGGCAGAGATGTTATTTAGAAATTATTAGAGATGAGGCTGTGTACCTCATAAGTAGGGTTGGTAGTATGTTGCTTGGCATCCTGTTATAATACCCGTTTTTTCAGGGCCGATGTGTTTACCTCAAGCTTTTTAGAGAAAAACTTAGGCCACCATGAGGCTGTGGAAGAATACCTTGCTTTACTAATGTCCCTGGTAGCCCTATGTTTGGGAGGGGCTAAAGAAGGAACTAAACATGTCTGGGATTGACCTTTGTGTAAAGGAAGTGTTTCTTGCCACTTATGTGAAAATTAGGCAAGCTTACTAGCATTACATGTTTATGACTTCTGAAAAATGTGTATTTACCACGTAGTAAGTAACTACTGTACAGCAGCTGAATGACACAAATTCCTTTTCTACTAGAAGTGCGTTGGTCTGGGCTGAGCAGGAAGGGGAAATTTAAAACTTTGCTATGATGGCTCATATGATGCAAAATAAACAAAAATGGGCTTGTGACTGAAGACCGAAAATGTGTAAGAAGCGGTGAGTGAAGAGGCAAAAGGAACAAAAGAGAGACAAGGACCCCCAGGGCACTATTACAGAAGTTGTATGGCATCAGTCTGAGGAGAACCTAAAATGCAGGAGACAGGACAGGTGTTCTAAACACTGAGCTACAGGCTAAAATGAATTCATTATGGGCCTATCCTTGCTTCTTGTCCTGTTCTTAAAAGTTACACCTTCTCTGATTTTGAGGGGGGAAACTTGAGCATCTAAGAAGAGTTTCAGGCAGTGTGTGACATTGAGCGTGTTCCACTGTAGCCGTGAGTTTGGTTGTTAGGCCCATGGGAAGTGAAAATGTAAAGCACACCTCCGCTGACTGAAAGTTTCCATAGGCTAGCTGAGTGTTGGTTTGTGAACTGCCTTCTGGACTGCCCAAACTTTCCCAATGTGTTGTGAAAGAGCGTATGTTCACACGTCAGGGCTGTGAATTTCATGTGGGAGAAAGGCACTTGATGCTTTTTAATGTATTTTAACGCTCTGCGTGGACAGTTACAAATCAAGTCCTAAACACTCTGATCAAGTGTTTATTATGTATTCCTCACTATCTGAATAACTGATTGAGAAGATAAAATTGACCTGCCATGCATCACATGAGATTCTGTGGCAAAAATAGGAACAGACTGCTGTTCTTTGGGTTACCATTCAGCTGCATAAGCAATGGTTTCCTTTTTTTCTCTTTAAAAAAATAATATTCTGATTTAGTCCTGAAGAGTCAGTTGATAGTACTGTATAAAGCAGAGTGTTGCAAAGGCAATTCTAATTATGTCATTCTTCTGTTAATTACCTCATTTCATAAACTTGATGTTATTCGGACATTGGGGTTTTTGCGTAACTTTTTAGGGAAAAAAGCTCTGGACTCATCTCCATAATGCACTATTCCACTGCATTTTGTTCTGTGGTTCTATGATTTTTGTTAATTTTTTAAGTTTTGTTAACTGGTTTAGTAGATGTGACTGTTTAATACTCTCAGCTGTTCTTGATGTATGAGGCAAAATTGTAAGAATGCTAAAGATAACTAGAAGTATTTTGCAAACATTTTGAAATTACTTCAATTTTAATTATTGAAGTAATGCTAGATAAATATTATTCAAATGAGAATTGCGTGGTATGGATGCTAATGGTGATGCTTTTCCTGACTTCTTCCAAATTCTGTTCAGTCAGAGGGAAAGAAGAACGCCTCTAAAACACGTCTAAAAACTGGTCAGTATGTGTACACCATATGTAGCTCAGTATATAGGTGGGTTTTAATATCTGTATGAGCTGCAGAACCTGGTTCCTGTTTCCTAAGACTTGAGTTTTTGTGTGGGTTCCCTGGTGTTCAAAAAGGGGTGACTTCATGTAGCAGACTTTTACTTTTGGTGCTGATGAATAGTATTTCTATTTCTGGGCACCTGTTCTTTCCTGACTTTGTAGGAGTGTATTTTTTTCTTTTTTGACATACCTCTTCATGTCAAATTGTGTTGAAATTCTAGTTATTTGGGAAGACTGACAGAGTGTGACTGTAAACAAAATTTCATTAGAAAGCTACCCTATCTGAGTGTAGTCAGTAATATATATCTTTAAAGCTTGCAGGATTAAGAGCAAGGTGGCATCTTGTTTGATTTGTTGCCTGCTAAAGTTGTGTGTTAACTTGTGCTGTATTCTGTGTCAGCCTGATAATCAACCGTTTGTAATCTACTGGAACTGGCACCAGTTGGTATAGACGGCACAGCGAAATAATCTCTTGTGGAGGTCAGGAAGAACTATATAAGCAGATAAGCATTTTATTTAAATTTTCTTTTATTTTAGTGAGAGGAAAAGTAGGAACTTCTGTTTCAATTATCATGCTTATCATGGAATCACTGATTTGACTGCCTCATATTTTTCTAACCTTACAGTAACACATCATACATATTATGGAAAAAAGAGTAATGCTTTTAGTACCTTAGCACAACAAACACCTCATAATAGTATTAAACTTGGCACCTGGGATTAGTTAGTTATTGTAAAATCAAGATGACAAACACACCACCTCAGGTATACCTAAAAACTACTCTGTAAGTTGTAGCATTTTGTAAGGCTGCATTAGCTGCAGCTGTCCCTTTTCCCTCAAAGTACACATTTTAGTCTTCTGCTTTTCACTGTGAAAGAAAACAAACTCAAAACCTGACCCCTGCAGAACCTGTGCGTGAAATAATAGTGACTAATAGCAGTGTTAATTGTCTCTGTGGAGTGTAAAACTGAAATTCCATGGGTGGCAAAATCCTCAAACATTTATCTGAAGAAATTCTATTATTTATTTGGGTTTTTTTTCATGGAGCTACTACTTCACCGTGTTTTTTATAGGCATCTCTAGAGCAATACTGGGAGAGTCAGAATTTTGAGTGGATCACTAACGTAGTAAGTTCGTACTGTGCTCATCAAATAAGAGTTGTTTTTTAAAGAAAAATCACATTGTTAGTCCAGATGTCTTCCTTAGTCTGCAGGGATCAACCAAAAGACTTTCTGTCTCATTGAAAAACTGCTTTGATATACTTGAGGTGTTACTCTTACTTATTTTGTTATTTATTATTTATGCTGTTATTACATATTACTTCAGTTTCATTAATATCTTCACAAAATTTTAAGAAAAGAATTTTTGTCTGATTATGATTTTGATCTTTCTGCAAGTTCAGTGTATTGTAGCATCATTTACTTAACTCCTCAATGTTTGTACTCTACCGCTTTATAAGACAGAGGAGAGTAACTTTTGAGTAACTGGGGTAAAAAGTAAGCTGAACTTTGAAGAAACATGAACTCTTCCTGATTGAGATTATGCAATGTTGTTTGTATTAATTTGAAAACTAAATGTCACCTGAATGTTAAAAATAGGTCATTAAGTTTACTGCTTGATTTTTTGTTTCTGTTTGAGAAATACATCTTCCTACACTTCAATTCTGTACCTATAACTGTGAGAGATGTAGGAGCAAAAGGTGCTTTAAGGTATTCTTTTTCTTTGCTTTGGTTCCTAGATTAATACGAAATTATTAGTACCTTGTGTTGACTTAGTAGCAGTTTCTAGAAGGTAATCTTGATACGTTTTTATAAAGTTCTATGTATATGCTGTTCACCAGGTACGAAGTTTTGCATGCTGGTAGACCATATGCAGTTAAAGGTGATGCGCAGTGTTAAGCTTACTGAGCCAGGAAAATTAAATGTATTCCTTTTGCTTGCCATTCTGTTCACCTATTTCTTGACATATATTTGATGGGTATCCTTAAGTTACCTTGCAGACAGTGGAGCATTTCACGGTATGTAACATAATACATATTTTAAAGTTTTAAATACTTGCAAATTTTATAGGAATAAATGAAGGTGAGCATTGACAATAAATAGTTGCTTGATTTAGTTAATCTTGCACCATTTTTGAAGTTACAAAGTGCTACTCAGATGTTTAGCACTGAGTATCCATCACTAAGCCTTAATATTAAACTGTGCAAATAACAGAAAAAGTGTATTTTAATGTTAAATATCAAAAGAAGAGTAGCTTATTCTGAATAAGAGTAGTTGTGCTTTAGTCTTGCGCCTGAGAGAAGCTTTGGCTGGCATTCTTATCGTTGATTCTTGAGTCTTTAAAATTCTGACCATTATCCCTGTATTGAAGTGAGGTTTTTGAGCCTTTTAAGTAATTGTATCAAGGATTGGTACCTAACAAGTTTCATGATTAGAGCTAAATATGTATGTATTTGAATAATGCTGTGTGCTGGTTTTGACTGGGATAGAGTTAATTTTCTTCATGGGAGCTAGTACGGGGCTATATTTTGGATTTGTGCTGAAAAGTGTTGATAATGCAGAGATGTTTTTGTTATTACTGAGCAGTGCTTACACAGAGTCAAGGCCTTTTCTGTTCCTCATGCCGCCCCACCAGTGAGTAGGCTGGGGGTGCACAAGAAATTGGGAGGGGGGACAGCTGACCCCAGCTGACCAAAGGGATATTCCATACCATGTGAGGTCATGCTCAGTATATAAAGCTAGAGGAAGAAGAAGGAAGGGGGGATGTTCAGACTGATGGCGTTTGTCTTCCCAAGTAATGGTTACATGTGATGGAGCCCTGCTTTCCTGGAGATGGCTGAACACCTGCCTGCTGATGGGAAGCAGTGAATGAATTCCTTGTTTTGCTTTTCTTGCATGCGTGGCTTTTGCTTTACCTATTAAACTGTCTTTATCTCAACCCATGAGTTTTTCCTCACTTTTACTCTTCTGATTCTCTCCCCCATCTCACCTGGGGGGGAGCGAGCGACCGGCTGTGTGGTGCTTTGTTGCTGGCTGGGGTTAAACAAGGACATACTGGCAGAGTGTTCCATCTCTCCCTATAAACTATCCTGGACCTATATCCTTTTATTACTGTGACTGCAGCAATGCTGCCACTGCATTTAATTTTCCTGCTGTGGTTTACACCGTATTAAAATGATAGATAGATGGATGAATGCCTGAGATAGGGCTGTTCTTGTCAAAACAAGATAAATTCAGATTTGAATTTGAAACTTGTGGACCATGGGCATCTTTCATTCTGGAATTGTTATGGCCATATTACTAATAGCTACTAGTCACAAATAAGAGGCCAAACAGTTCTTATATTGGTTATTAGCAAGAACTATATGCAGCTTTCTATTAAAGATGTTAGTTGTGATGGTGGCAGCTCTGGATTTACAAGCTTTAGTGATGGAAAAATAGTGCAGAAAATCCATAAATGACAAAAGCACCAATCTCAGTACTCTGTGCTAATACAACATTCTGATATGTTGGAATTATTTGAAGGAACCAAAAACAGCAGCTGAAAAATTGGTGATTTAGATATTCAGATGATTCTGCTTACAAGAATCACTAAGGAAAATAGATTTGAAAATGTTGTAGTTGTGGACAACCAAAGGTCATGGTGGTTATGATTTTTGTAATAGAGAAGGAGATAAAAATAGAGTACTTCAAGATCTGCCCAAGCAATTTTGTCGGAAGGGCCAGGCACTGGTGCTTGCTGATAGTGTGCATGTGTTTTAATTCTTCCAAACTAGAATTTAGTCTCCTTTTCCCTGAGCAGCTGAGCTCTTGCTCCTCTGTTTTGTGTCTACCTCTTCTTGTCCCTGTTACTGTCCATCTCTCACACTCCAACACTGAACTAACCTAGCTCACTAAACCAGCAGAAACTATCCACTTTGTTTATTGCTGCTGTTTTAGCAGTTTGAATTGGCACACAGAAGGTCTGACAGGGGAAGCAGTGCAGGAAAGGTGAGAAAGGGGTCAGGAACTCTTTTTTTTTTTTTTTTTTTTTTTTGCTTTGTGACAGTGAGCTGTTAAATGCCAAACTTCAGAACATAGTTTAATGAAATGAAGTACTGTGGAAACCTCTTTGGAGAAGGCTGTGCATTCCTGAGACAAAAATGAATTGCAAATAAGTGTAAATACCTTCAACAAGTTAAATGATACTTCCATGTGGAAATGTTATGAATTAATAATGCCATTAGAGAAAAGCTGCACTCATCCATTCCATCTGTACTGGAAAAGTTATCATTCACTTGCATTACTCAGTCTTCTCAGACATTGAGGTCCAAACTGTGGAAGGACAGATTTGTTAACATTTGTTCTGTTGGTGACAGATAAGAATTAAGATAAAATTATACATATATCCTTAATTTGATATTTTGATGAAGTGGTATTTGCATTCAGTAGTCTGATAAATATTTCCTCTGAAAGTACTTTAAAGAAAATGAATGAGCAAGTGCTGATCTTTATAGTGATCCAGTGTGTAAATGAGCTTGTCCTAGTTTCAGCTGGGACAGAGTTAACTTCCTTCCTAGCAGCTGGTATAGTGCTGTGTTTTGTATTTAGGATGAGAATAGTGTTGATAACACACTAATGTTTTTACTTGTTGCTAAGCAGCCAAGGACTTTTTCAGCTTCCTGTAGAAGCTGAGAGGGAGCATAGACAGGACAACTGACCCAAGCTGGCCAAAGGAATATTCCATACCATAGAGGTCATGCTCAGTATATAAATGAGGGTTGGCTGGTGGGCAGGGATGAGCAATCACTGCTCAGGAACGGGCTGGGCACTGAGCAGTTGCGTTGTGCATCACTTGTTTTGTGTATTCTTTTATCATTGTTATTGTTGTTATTTTCTCTTCTTATTAAACTGTTCTAATCTCAACCCATTAATTTCATGTTTGTTTTCCCTGTGATTCTCTTCCCCCATCCCACTGGAGGTGGGGGAGTGAGCGAGTGGCTGCATGGTGTTTGGCTGCCTGCTGGGTTAAACTACGACAGAGCTAAAAACCCGAAGAGCTGGAACCAACTGTATTTGTGACATCATATTATGGAATAATTTTGTAGATTGAATCCTTGCGGAAGAAATAGAAGCAATGAAAAAATGTGCTTTTTTTCTCTTCTCCACGCCCCTACCTCCCACTCCACAAGAGGGCAAAGTACAGAAAGCGCTACAGAATTCCAGAAATCTTGCACCATATTTGTTTTCTTATCTTGCAGCATGTAGCTATTGGAACTAAGAAGGTATTACATAACTTTTTAGATAAGAAACAAAAGCCAAAAATGAGATCCTTAGTGATAAATAAAGCTTTCTGATTACTCTTGACATATATATTTTGTATTGGTATTTAGCTACATCGTAAATCGGGGCTCTTCAAGTTCTAGGATGAGTAATGTTACAGCTGCTTACCCAATGGCTGCATGGCAATCACGCCTTATTTTTCTTACAGTAAGAAAGGTTTCGGGAGCTGCCTGAATCTGGTCTGTTGAGCTACCCTATTTGTGAACCAAGACTGAAGTTTGCTTTGTCAGTTTTGGAATTGGCCCTTTTTTTTTAACATTCTTCCATGGAATGTTTCTTCTGCTAAATCCTGTTTTTACAGAATGTAACATTGCATTTATCAGCTCTGCAACTGTCTCAAAATACAGGTGTTTAAAACATCTGAGCTTATACCTATGAATCTTTAAAACATTTGAATATATAAATGGGACACATGGTTTCTGCCTGCCCTTGGAGCTCCCTTAGCTTTTACTTATTAGCAATATTGTTTTCAGTCCTTTTTAAGAGTAATTTCTGACCTTTTTTTTCCCTTATGGTAAAGCTTGTAAAAGGTCAGACTTTTGATATCATTACCTTCCCTAGGATGGTGGGTTTCCATGTGGCTTTCTGGGTGGACGTTTATCTTAGTGAGCTACTGCTGTGTTTTGGGTTTGTTTTGGTTTTGTTTTTTTTTTTGAGCCGTGGCTGATCAGAGGAGGTCTTACAAAAGTGAAGCATGCAGTGAGTTGTCCCTGAACGGCCAACTGTTTATTTGTTTTTTTTCTGGCAGCAGGGAAGTTGGCTAGTTTGTGTGTCCTTTGAGACAGACTTGATTGAAAGCTGTCGTATTTGTTAAATATTGTGGGAATTAATGTCCCTCTGTTATTCCTTTTTTTGGGTCCAAAAGTGGATATTTCAGAACTTACGCTTTGTATGTGTTGAAGGGTATTAGTTGTTTAGCGTAAATAAGTTTTATTTAGAATAAATTACTTACGGTGTGATTTGTGCTATTTGCCTACCTTTACTTAGCATGAATAGCTAGGTTTGCTGAAGCCTTTAGGCTGGGATAGAGTTATTTTTCTTAGTAATTTTCCTAGCACTTGGTACAGTGCTGTGTTTAGTCTTTAGTATGGGAAAGATGTTTCTATGACACTGATGTTTTGGTAGTGTTTTTCGCAAGTCCGGGACTCTTCAGTTCTCCCATGTTCTGCCAGCGAGTGCAGGTGCACAAGGAGTGTAAACCAGAAGATAAGGAGGCTTCAACCCTCAGCTGAAACTGCAAGTCAACAAGTTAAGATCCTGCCTGCCTGGACACAGGAAAAGAATCCAATTAGATGTTGGAAGACCCCAGACCAAAAATCACCATTGGACTAAAAGACACGTGAATAGCATGTGAAGAGCACGTGAGGGGTGGGTGTATAGATCACAAGAGTATAATTGTTCAGGGATTTCTTTGTTCGGGCTTCCTCTCTTTGGAGGCACCCAGCCCGAGCTGTCCTTGCTGCTGTACCTTTCAATTAAATTAATTATTTTATAAAATCCGATGCCTGAGACTCTGCTGCGGGAAACCTAGGGTCAAGCCTGAAGGAGGAGGAAGTGCACCCAAGAGTGTGTCTGTGTGCACAACACCATGACTGGTGTGTGAATGCTCAGGCAGCAGCTTCTCCTTTAACTGTATGCATCTTTATGGTGAAAAGAAGGTGTAACTGCAAGGAGTCACTTTGTGGGAGCTAAGCCTCTTAATCTCAGCAGGTTGTTCCTGAAATTTTTATTCTTATCAGTGTAAAACCTGAGCATTCCTTTCAAAGGTTTTCCTGCAGTGAAATGTTCTCCACTTCTTTGATGTTACTTGCATCTGGAGTCAATTCACATTCAGAAGTGGGACTTCTGAACTTTCCTTAGGAAAAAAAAAAAAGAAGAAAAAAATAAAAAGAGGAGAGATTGTTAGAGGAGGTATAACCTAAAAGGAGGAGGAAATGTACAGCAGATCTCCTGTGGATGACATCTTTGTATGCAAAAGGCCTTTGGGTGGGGTACCCCTCCAGTGGCCTTGAGTGGTAAGCTGTAACCTTGGTAAGCTGTCCTGGCAAACTTTTGTGTTGATGTTTTGGATCTGGGAGAGGAATTTGATGTGGTTGCTGATGCTTCACTTTACAGAACTTAAAGCATATTCTTTCCAAGCTCTTAGTCGTTTATGCCACCTCCCTTCCCCCTGTTCTTGTATCCCTCTTTCCTTCTTCTTGACACATTCTTTTTTGTTGAGACTACTATCAAAGTGATTTCAGTACATTACAGAATGTAATTTGAAGTCCTCCTGACTATTCCTTTGATCAGAATTCTGTGTTTCTTTGCCTTTCAGACAAAATTAACACTGGAAGTAAAAGACCACTAAGAAGTCAACAGAAGAGACTGTAAAACATGTTCATTTAAACTGTTGTTTACTAATATTGCTGTGAAGTTTCATCTTAAACCACATTAAAGTCATTGCCTCTTGGCTCCAAAATGATAAATAAAAAAATTTCTTGAGGCTGATTTGAATTTCCTAGTAAAATGATGAAAGCTAAAGAAACTCAGGCAGTGGGTTAGATTTCCATTTCATAGCTTCCTTCTTGAGGCTTGTTTGGGATTCAGTGAAATTCTTACTCAAGTTTATCTAAACGTACACTGATGATATAGTAAGCTGGGTAACTAGCACTGATGAAAGGCTTCTGGATCAACGGATTTGATGGATAACATGGCAGTCTTGGTGTCAATGCTTCTGTTTTCTCTTGATTCCTGCTTGTTTTCTGGCAGTATGGGTAGCACTTCTGGGACTGTTAAATATATTTAAAAAATTATTGAAAAGACACTGCAGTGCATTCGAATTCCTCCTGTCCATATTTTTTTTCTTTCTTTCAAATGTGTATTTTCCAAGTCTAAAAAGACCCAAAGAAACAATCCCCCCTCCAAAAAAACCCAAAAGAAAACAAAAGCAGACTCCCTGATCTAAAACTCTCTCAACAAGCCTATATTAGGTTTTAAACAATTGAAATCCTACCTTATGCTGTACATTATTGTAATTATGACACCTGTACACTTCGTTATGAAAGGGAAAACTCTGTACTTCTATCCAAGCAGCACACTAGAGAAAAACAATACCAAGTTCAATTCAACATATAAAAATCCAAACCTAGATATCCCATCAGCCTTTTAAAGAGTTCTCTTGGGTCTTCCTCTGAATTTTAAGTGTACAAAATCAAATAACTTTATATATTGTATTCTAGCAAGTATATTTTTGTATGATATTTTGGTGAAGATAGCTTTGGTACTTTATTTATGACTTTTCTTGGCTAAACTGTATTTCATTCCTCGCAAAAATAGGTTATAAGTTTAATTAAATGGTTTTGGGGCTGGTTAGAGATAAGGTGATCTCTAAGCCAGTCAGCTGGTATTTATTGTTCATAAAAGTAGAAATAAGCATGTTTTGCTTTCAGCATTGCATCTAGATTGTCAATTAACTGATTCTACTTCATTAGAGAATTTGAGAGCCCATTCTCTTGTTCTCTCAGGCTGATTCCATGAGATAAGTTTCTGATACTTCTTCCAGTGTGACTGAAAGTTGACACTTGGTGATACCTGAATACAGTATGCACGTATTACATCTCGTCACGGTGCTTGGTGAGAGTGGTTGTGCAGTTGTTGTTGAACAAGTTACATTTTCTTTTGAGGGTCTGGATAGTCATTTTGATAGAGAAAGATCAGCATGGATAATTTTTAAGATTCAAATGGTTACTGAGTTTTTGTACAGGTATTCAGACTTACAGATTTTAAGTTGTCTTCCTCACCTTTTCAAGCTACTCAGTGGGAGTTTTAAACCCCTTGTGTCAAAAATATTGAACTCTTGTATTTTAAGTTGAATTGTTAATTTTGTCAGACTCAGTATTTTTTATTTATTTATTTGTCTGAATTATTTAAACAAATACAATTTGGTTCTGATTCTGTAATCCTCTAAGAATTGATTTCTACCAGTATGGGAAGACTTCTATTATACTCTAAAGACTCTGAGTTAAATTATTTTCTCTCTGTTTGCACAATTTCATTCACACTGATAATGCTTCTTGTTGTGTTTAAAAAAAAAAATAAAAAATCTCAGCCTCCTTAGAAAGCACACTTGATTTGTATAGCTTTTGATATTCTGCTCAGTTTAACGTGGAAGATACTTAGTATGTAAATTGTATGCACCTTTTTGGGAATGAAACCTAATCAAACTTCACATTCTTATGCATGGAGATGTCAGTAGGGGAGCCAAAGCTGAAACCTTGCATTGATTTACAGTAATATCCCAACAAATACTGTGCAGGTACAGAAATGCAGGAAGACCTCTGAAGCAGAAGCCGTGTCTCTGTTTTTAATCCAGTTTCTTTTGTTGAATGATTATTGGGAAGATGGATAATATTAACAACAGTGGATTCATAAATGCTGGCTATAATTGAAGAATTACAGTTTCTGTATTTTGAAAGCAAATATAAAGATTTGATTTGCTTTTATAAAATTATATTATAAAAATTTCAAAACATTAATGTTGTTTCCATTAAAATAGCACAGGACATTATTACCTTCTCCCTTAAATTTTGGTAACGCTTGATGCCATATAAAATAGGTTATGTTAAAGATGAAGCTGAACTTAGGTTATATTCTCTTTTATAACTTCTAGAAATATAAAGAGAAAGATAAACACAAGCAAAAATATAAGAAGCAGTCGGAGTCCTCACCATCCTTGGTTCCATCTCTAACTGTAACTACAGAGAAAGTAAGTCATGTGTTTTTCCTCCTCTTCCACTTCAGTTACTTATGTTGAAATTTCATTATATGATCATTCCAGTGTATATACAGAAGCTTTATAATGGCATAGATTCTATAATTGTCAAGCACACTTGATATTTTTTCCTGTAATGTTAAATCCTAAAATACTTTGAGGTTTATAATACGAAGAAAGACTTAGATTTTTGTAGTTGAATAGTGAGTAATTTAATGACCTGCATCAGGTGCCACTGATACTCCAGTAAGTTTTATATCATTAACTTATGTTTAATAGTTTGAGAAGTTTTAGGAAATCTTTCCTTTTAATTTCACTTGTGTGTGCTGAGCTGTCACTTGAAGCTGTAAGCATTTAAGCTAGTAATTATGAAATTATCATAGAATCGTACAATAGTTTGGGTTGGAAGGGACCTTTAAAGGTCTTCTAGGCCAACTGCTTCTACAATGAGCAGGGACATATTCAGCTAGATCATGTTGCTCAGAGCCCCATCCACCCTGACCTTCAATGTTTCCAGGGATGGGGCATCTACCACCTCTCTGGGCAATCTGTTCCAGTGTTTCATCACCCTTATTGTAAAAAATTTCCTACCTATACGTAGTCTAAATCTTCCCTCTTTTAGTTTAAAGCCATTACCCCTTGTCCTATTGCAACAGGCCCTGCTAATTACAGCTCATGCTTCATATACTTGTAATATCACATTGCTGTTTTATCAGTCTGCTCCATTAGGTTCTGTGGTCTTTCCTTCCTCTTAATGTGCTAGCAAATACCTAACTCAAGGGACAACGTAGAGGGTTAAATACTGACAGTTCTCATTGTACTCTACAAGAATGGCTTTCACTATCCACCCAAAAAAAATGACACTAATGATGGTATTACAGACTGGGCAGCAGTATTGAGAAATGGGTTTTCTGCCTTCAGAGTTGGAAAACATTTGTCCCATTCATGTGAGCATGTTTGACATCTGAGTCGGTGAATCGTGGTTTGAATTAATTAGCCATCAGTATGTCAAGCACTGTTTTTTAGCAAAGATGCTGAGGCTTGTGTTAACTGTATGTAGTTTGGTTGCTGAGATGGTGTATTCAGTAAATGCGTCTGTTTGCATATGGTACACCAAGACCTTGTCAGGACAGGGTGAAACAACTGAAATACCAACTTTCTCTAGTCCCTGGAAGTATTCCCTTAACTAGTGGTATCAACCTCAAGAATTATCACTGAGAAAGTTAGTTTTTTAGTATGCTTTGGATATTTCTTTTTTCTCAATAGTAGGATTGTTAACTTGAGGATGTGTGCCTATTAACATCCCATTATTTACAACTCATGCTTCTGATAAATTAGTCTTGTTTCTGGTTCTGCTGTATTCTTTTTGACACTATTGTGTCAAGTGAGACTTACTAGTCAGTGGTTTTCTGAAACTTCCAATAACTATTAAAAAAAAAAAGAGAAAAAAAAGAAAAGGTAGAACTAATTTGCCACTTTGCTGTTTTGATTTAAGAGCGATTAGACATTGCAGTCAGTGAGTGTGACAGTTTTTACTGAAATTAAGTTGTAGAACTCTTTGAATAGTACTGACTGGTTCATGTGATTTGTTAATTCATTTTATTAATTTGTCCTGAACATATTCCTCTTGAGTCTGAGATGACTTGTAAATGAGGCTTCTTGTGTGGGATCTTCCTTTAAACTGTACAATATTTATTTAGTTTATGTGCTACGTGTGATCTTATCTTTCTTGAATTATATCCCTTTTGTACTTTGATTATCTAATCGTCATTGTAAGTTCTAACAACAAGTGATACTACTGTGTATTTGTGTAAAAGTTAAATAAAATATATTGAAATATTGGTTATTTTTGAGTCCTACCTATTAGAATATGCTTTTAATGCTGAAGACACAGTTGGATTCTGGTTTTCTGCTGACCTCTAATTGTTTTGTTCTCCCTAGTCTTTTCCTAATTACAAAGTTTGCAACTCAGTGGTGTATACTACAGTGAGATGAACAAGAGTAATATCCCTTTTTAGCAGACTTGTATTTAATCCAAGTAAAGAATGAAAATCTTGCTGAATTGTTGGCCATACTGTTAATCAAGATTGTACTAAGTATGTATGTATAGCAAGCCAAATATAAATCCTATAGACCTAACCAGAAAAGTGTAATAGGAACATTTTCAATATTTTGACGTTCTTTTGAATACCTAAACCTCAACTCTTTATAGTCTTAAAAATCATTAAATAGATAATATTGCAAAAAAAAAAAGTTGCAACTCCTATGGTTAGTAGCAAGGTAGAGCTAGAGCAAATACTAAAGAGAACAGAAACTCTATAATTCTAGAACTTAAATTATAACTGAATTAAACTAAAACAGAACTATTCATTGTGGAATTTAAATACCAACATGTGTCCTTTTAGTTTTCTTTTTTTTAACCTTTTGCATCCAGTGTTTTTTTCTTGCCTAAGCTATCTGCTTCGTTTTCTATCTTCTTTGTATAATACTTCAGATTGTCAAGAAAATTTGTGTTCATTTTTTAAAAATTAAGTTACTAAGTGTGATTATGTCTTTTTAAAAAGTATCAGCTGGACACATGGAAGTGACTTTTTGTGGCTAGTTCCTTCAGTTATCTGCTTTTAATTTTTTTCCTAAGTCCTTTTGACGCCATTTACATGCATTTGCTTTTCTAGGTTATAAATTCATAGTGTATTCCTCAAATTTAAAATTTTAATAATAAAACAAGCTTTGTTTTCTTCTGAGACAAATATTTGGTTCAGAATATTGTATTACGTTATTTTTTTGTGTCCGTTTACATAGAGTTGTCAGAATTGGTTTGGACTTGATATCTTTTTCACAGCAGTCTGTCTTTGCAGAGAATACATTATTTTATCATGGTATAGAATCACTTCTGGTACCATATTGTTCCTGTGGGGAGAACTGGAATGTGAAATGGATTTTGTTTTTCATTTTTAAAGAAGTTAAATCCTTTGTGATACAGTGGTAATGACCATTTATGCAGGTGATGCCTTGAAGCACGTTTTTATCTGGATGAGTGGTTTCTTAAGATAGATTCATGAAAGGCTGCAGAATAAGCTGTGGATTTACTTTATTTGAGTTAGTATACTTGGATTGTCTGTTTGTTCTGCAGAATCTAATTCCATGAAATTTTATTGAGGTTCCAGTCCAAATGCTGTGTTGAGATGCAAGTATGCCGTTTGAGAGACATTTTTGTGCATCCCTGTAATGTCTCAGCAAACACAGCTTAGTCTGGATGAATTAAGTTTGAAAAAGTTTGAAATAAGAAATTCTTAACTACTCTTTGATTAATGTACTAACAAATTTTTCACTCTTGGGGCATAGATACAGAATGTTTTAAGAAGGACTGGAATAGCTTAGGAATTTGAATTCTCTCTCTGCCTCTTCAGATGTGGTTTTCTTCTGGCCGCCTTCTTAGTTGGGAGGAGCCACCAGCCCTTTGTTTAGTCCTGATAAAAACTTCTGTCTCAGGTTTTGAGCTTTCGTTTATATTGATAGTTTAAAAATATGTATGATTTAACAGATACAGAAAAATACCGTTGTCTTTTTTTGGGGGGAGAGTGGAGTGTTATTAATTAAAACAAAACTCCAGAACATTGATGTACACAAAGGTACACAAGACAGTGTATCTGCATTCAAATTTTAGCCAGTAACTAAATAAAAGATCTTGCAAACAGAAAGTGCAGCTGACTAAGTTTTATCTGTAATAGTAGAGGTGACGATGATAACCCTCCTCAGCTCACCTTGACTATCAGCCAGACCTGGTTCTCAGGGGAGATGCTCAGATGCTACCGCAGTGGGATACAGAAGGGAATGAAAAGAGCAGGGAAATCCCTGTTTGGTATGACTGAACATCACTGTCCTACAGCAGTGTGATGTTTGTGGGCTATGGGACATATGTGTGTTTGTGTTGGGTTTTTTTTGGTTGGTTGGTTTTTGCTTGGATCGTGCTCTTACCATCTGCCATTTTTGTGGAGGATTACCTGCCATGATCCTTCCCTTCTCTGTGCAGGAGTACCACCCTATACATCTGTATTAGGACTAAAGGCTTCTCAAGCCTTGGGATATGCTGTGTATAGCAAAAATGATTATGACGCCTTTACCGTAAATCTAAAGCTTTCCCAGAAGTTTTAAGACTTGCTACAGGTGGGTGGTATAACTCTTCAGGGTGCACGGAGTGGTATATGGAGGGTGTAAAAATGACAGTAGCTATCTGTGCACCAAGTTGGCACTGTGAAAGTGCGCTTTTCAGGGAAAAAAACCTGCAGACTGGTTTATGGGAAGCATAAAGGAGGCCTGATACACACAGACTTAGCTTGATAATTGCACTAGCAAATACCGATTGATAATTTTGAGAACAGGATTAACATTCATGAAATCGTCGAGTCCTAAATAAACCAAGGAATGGAGTTGGGTGAGAGCATTAGGGGAATCTGCTTTTTGAAGGATGTCTGTACTGAAATGAAGGAAGAAGACTGACTGTAGTGTTAGCAGTGAAGGGAGGAGCCTTGAGTAGTGTATTCCATTTAAAAAGCATGTGCTGGGAGGGGGACAGCATTGTAAGCTGGGGGGGGAGCACTGCAAAGGCTGAAGCCAGTCAGTAAATAACCAAAGGTGTTCTGTCTCTATCCTCAGATCCTTGCTCCCTGCCACACTCACTCTCCTGACCTCAAAAAAAACCCAAACAAATGCTCTAACTTTGCCATGGCATGTTAAGGTTTTTCTGAGACACTTCTGTTAGGCCTTTGTCTTTCAGAACTCAGCATTTTAGAAAAGCAGTTTGCTTAGTGGTGTGTAGGTTATTGTATGAACCAATTAGCTTAATAATCTAAAGCTTGTGCTGCAGTTTTACCTTACATCCTATTGTGTATCTTGTGGATTCTGAAAGCAATTGATGTATGTGTATCTGGTTTAGGGCACTTTGTTGCGATTATGCGATTAACTCCTTAAAGTAAGGAATATGATCTGTGAAATAAAAAAAAAAAAAACCAACCAAAAACCAACCCACTGACCAAATGATACCAATTTTGCTTTGCTTTGGGTATATTGCATCATATTATCATTCAGGATATTCTAAGTAAGCATGTAGATTTCAGTACACTTTACAGCACCTTCCAAAACAGAAATACCTGTTGGAGCAAAATTTTCCAAAGCAAAATTGCGATGTGCATGCATGTTTCCGGTAAATCTGTTAAGAGCAGGATTCAGGCTTGCAATCAAATCAAATCTCTGCACGGTATATGCAAATGAATGCCTACTTGTCTTTGCCTAGCCCTGGCCAGTCTGTAGAGCTACGTTAAACTCTTTTTCCCTTCAAAATAAATAAGTAAAATTCCTGCAGTAATGGAGAAGAGGTACTAGATAACATCAGACTATGATTGTTGATATCTATAGAGAATTATCCTTGCAATTAATATTCAACTAAGTGGATAGGAGATAGGAAAAGAATGAGTTGGATAAGAGGAGAAATCCTGGATCCTAGAAAAAACCTGACCTTTGGTTTGGGTTGTTGCCATGTCTGGAAACCCTTTGTTCAAATGACCCAAATTTGAACCACTGCTTCTTAACTCAGGTCAAGTGACGCATCCATTTCAGGAAAATTGAGCATACTTGTGGACTTGTAATAGTTCAAAAAGTTAGCTACTAAACTTACCTTAGAATTGACTCCCATCTTCATTAGAAACAGTTACCAGTATAATAATATGAATCTGAGGTAAACTATTTTTAACATTGTACTTTCATGGACTTAAACTGCTTTTTCTTCACAGTTATTCAGAAAATGTATAATACATTTTTATTGCAGTTCATAATAATTCATACAGGGCAGTATGCAAATAGATTGAAATTTTCATCTTCCTCAAAGCTTACGTATTTAATTGTCTTCTCGCATTTGCAACTGAAAAGTAAGTTCTTTGTAAATGTCCTAGCTGTTCTCGTAAAAATATGGAAAACATCTTATACCAGCTATACGAAGCTGTATGTAAAGATGAGGAAATATTCTGCTGTAGGCCTAAATTCAGCAAGTGTCCCAATCAGGCAAGAGAAAACGTGTATATGCTCAGTTTTAAGAGGCATGTGTTTGTGTGGTCTCTAATGGACATCAACTTAGATATTATTTTAAACTCTCTTCTGTAAAGAACTGGAAAACAAACTAAGCTTGTTTTGAACAAACGGGTAGCTTCTAGGTTTTATCCATGTTCTTTTGTTGAAGAAGCTTTATACACTCAAAAGGCTATTTTACTAGCTAGTTTGAGTATAAACAACAGCAGAATAGTATTTCCTTTTTCCAAATTTTGCTTTCATTTTCTTTCTTCTGATACTAAACTTCTGCTATTACAACTCCAGATTTATTTTTTTTTTAAATTATGAAGACAATTATATTCCTCTGTGTGGTTTCCTGATGCTGTGCCCACAGTTTCCCTGCCCATCTGATTACTTTCTGTGACCCTATTTTGACTATTTTTCACCAATATGAACAATTCTGACAAAATTTAATGGAAGAATAATGGGCCTAAGGATAAAATTTTTGAAAGCCCTGAAAGTTTATGGGTGTAGGAAAAGGGCAAGAATTCTTTGGGATGGGTGGGGGTTGAGGAAGAAATCTGCACTGGGAGCTCAAGGGCATGTGTGGCTTTTTCCTTCTTGTCAGGCAGCAGGTTTGTAGTAGGTGGCCAGTCATTCCTGCACGTCTTGGCCAACTAGAACTCATGTGTCTTCTTTATGTGATGATACTTACGGAACTAGCTGAGTGGGATGGTTCAGGTGGTCGGGAATCCTAGTGTGGTGGTGGGAAGTGAAGACATAAGGGGCAGTTGGGCTTGTTGGAGTTGATTTTGGTTTGGTGTTGAGGCTATAAAGTCTTAAAAACGCAAGTTCTTAGTTTCTGAAGCCTTCGCATCAGTTCCACTGCTGATGGAATGTTTCCAGTTTGACAAAACAAACTGCATAAAAATTGTATTTTCAGAAAAGCATTTAAAGTCTCGTTTTTTCTTTTTTAATTTTAAGCAGTAAAATAACAATATCCTGTTTAAATAGGATATAAAGACTGTGTAACCATAGATTTGAGATTAATCCATGACCTCAGTGAAGTAAAAATTTCAACCAAAGCTGACATTATTTTTGTGCATTTTTCCCACAAAATGAAGTTTTACGCTCTTCAATTGTATACTGGAAATCTTAACAATTCAGTTTATGTAACTCCTGCTGTTGCCAGTTACCTTAGTATTTGAACACTTCTAAGCTTATTTGAAAGAATGGGTTCTTTTAAACAGTTCCTTTGTTACCATTTTTTGTGTGACCTAACTGTTTCTTTTCTCTAACTTCCTTTCTCTTATCAAAATGCTAGACGTACACAAGCACTAGCAACAACTCCATGTCAGGCTCCTTGAAGCGGCTGGAAGATACTACAGCTCGATTTACAAATGCAAATTTCCAGGAAGTTTCTACACACGTTTCAAGTGGAAAAGATTCTTCAGAGGCTAGAGGGTCAGAGAGCAAAGGGAAGAAATCTGCAGGTCACAGCTCAGGTCAGAGGGGAAGAAAGCCTGGTGCTGGAAGAAATCCAGGAACAACTGTGACTGCAGCTAGCCCTTTTCAGCAAGGTATTAATTGTTACGCTGTAACATGACTTCTGCTTTGACATGAATTAGAAATCTTACATATTTAAAACTTGAGAAGTAGTTCATCCTTTATCCTCAATAAAGAGAATGTTGTTTCACTTTGGGGAGAAAAGAACCTTTTTTTCAGGGAAAAAATATTCATTGTGATAATGTGAAAAAGAAGGTTGTGCATCTTTAAAAGGCAAAACTGGTGCTTTTGTTTAGACTGTTAAAGTATTCTCTTTAACTGCTAAAACCAGAAGTTTCTTTATGTGCTGAAAAGTTAGTCTGGTAAAATTTAACACATGAATTTAAGTCTAGAGGTCTTTCTTAGCTCTTTAAGGAAATAATACTAATGTTTTTTAGATAGTGCATAGTAGAACGGAACTGGACTACCTAATGTGTAGGATGTGTTGGCCCCTAAATTTTTCGAGATGCAGACATTTAAAATATAACATTTTCTTCGAATTGAAAGACCTTTTTACTTTTATTTTTTTGTAACTGAAATACATAAGCAGAAGATGATTATGTGACAAATATGTACAGTTTATTTACCTTATGTAATAAAAAATTTTGACATTTTGAACATGTTAACACCCACGAAATGCACTGCTGGCACTTCTAAAAGCAAATTTTATTATGGCATCTTCATCAGAGTTCAAGACAGATAAAAATATTTTAAAAGTCTATTTTTTTATTACTTAACTAATAAAACATATTATTTTGAAACACAAGAAACTAGACCTTCTATAAAGTCTTTATTTTTCCATAATTTTCACTGTGGTGTGTAGTAGCTGACTGTCCTTTCTGCTTTATGATGTTGCTCTTTCTTTGAGTTTGTTTACGTAGTCAGCACTTTTAAATTTGTCTAGAACTCTTTCAATACTTCAGGGTTTTTTACTTGAAAAAAACAGAATTGGGGTTTTTTGTTTAAATTCTTGAAACTTTGAAAAATACTTTCTGGAATCCTGCATTTAAGGTAAAATAGATACCTGCAGATGGTAAAATAGAGCTTTACTATATGTATGTATTTTCTTTAAAGCTGCATTAAGTGAAGTTGATGCAAGTTATTTAAAATACAAAACAATGTTTTAGGATTTTTAAATTACTGTATTCATGTAAATTATATTTTAAATGGAATTCTTAATAATGTTAATGGAGTACTAATGATAAAACAGTAATTTTTAAAGGAATTTTTTTATTCCAAATGTCTTATTTCAGAGTGTTTTCTTGACGGGGTAATCATCATCAGTCTGAGTTCTACAAAACAGTACCCACATGCATCCACCCATATAAAATTAATGAATTTCAGTGAAAGTAGATGTTTGTATTTCCTAAGTGTCCTTCATTTTCTGCCTTGTGTGCACTAACACCGTGATGAAATGACTGCATTCCAGATATTACAGAAGCAATGTAATTCTGCTACACAAAAGATCTTTTATCGTTCTCTGACAGTGCTAAAGAAGTCTTAAAATGCCAATTTTATATACTTTTCTCCACTTCCTCTAATGTCCTTTTGAAAAATACCTCTTCTGTGGAGCACCTCCTCAGCCAGGGTAAATTAAGTGCAATTGCTGTTCCCTTGACCTGTGTCAGACCCTTGATTTAGGTAGAATGGTAAGGAAGATTGCAGGCATAGTGTAGATGTGATCATAGCACGTTTCTATCGGCTGCCTTCTTTTTATGTATGTGTATGTTTAGAAAAAACTGCTCTGACTTGCACCAAGTGTTCGTTGTGGCTTCAGAGCATCAGGGATATCCAAGTTGCCTCAGCAGCAAAGTTGTTATTCTCCTTTATTAATTTTCCCCTGGTTTGTGCCCCAAATTCAAATCTGAATCTCGGATAGGAATCTGAGAATCAGATCCAACAAAGTGAAGATCAGCAGGAGAAGCAATGAGTTACCTTAAAAATAAATTCTTTAGCTCTTGGTAACACTTTTTGTAAAGTCCTTGCACTTTAAAGTTGTGTATTCATCAACTATAGGAAAAAAATAATTGTACTTTTCCTTCTCTTTCTTTTTTAGGAAGCTTTTTGGGCACTCCTGGGAGCATAAAGTCATCTTCTGGAAGTTCAGTTCAGTCTCCCCAGGATTTTTTGAGTTTTACAGACACAGATCTGCGAAGTGACAGTTTCACGCATTCTCAACAGGCTTCGTCAACCAAAGATGTACATAAAGGAGAGACTGGGAGTCAAGAAGGGGGTGTCAATTGTTTCACTTCCTTGATTGGTCTCCCTTCATCATCAGCTGTTTCTCAATCTAAAAACTTTGACAGCTCACCTGGAGACATAGGTAATTCAAGCCTTACTTCTACAGCATATAAACGAGCTCAAACTTCTGGAATAGAAGAAGAAACTGTAACAGAGAAGAAACGGAAAGGAAATAAGCAAAGTAAACATGGGCCTGGTAGACCCAAAGGAAATAAAGGTCAAGAAAGTATTTCCCATCTTTCAGTTTCTTCTGCTTCCCCAACTTCATCTGTGGCATCTGCTGCAGGAAGTGTGACAAGCTCTGGTCTTCAAAAATCTCCAACTTTGCTCAGGAATGGAAGTTTACAAAGTCTTAGTGTTGGCTCATCTCCAGTGGGTTCAGGTAGGCATTTATTTGATTTATTTTCTTACCTCAAAATATGTCTTTATTATTTAGGCCATAATTCTGAGTATGCTTTTCAAGAATAGAGTATCATTTAAAATATCTTGAAAGTTGCACTGGGAAAAACAGTAAGAATTAGAATATGACTGTTGGAAGAGTAAATTTTGTTCCATGTGTAGGTGCCGCTATGCTGTAGGTAGCTGTAGTAGATTGACCTTTGTATTGACCTATATGCTACATAAATGCAGGTTTGAGGCTGTAGGGGGAAAAATAAGTTGCATGAAAATAGGTTATTTGGAAATTGTATGTGACAGGTTTAGCTAAAATAAGTGATAGTTTATGCAGACTATATTGTCTGTATGGTCTGTTACACAGAGAAAACAAAATCAGTACTGAAGCACGTCAGCTGTGCTGAGTATGTCCCTCAATTACTTTTTCCCAGTTTAGCTTAATTAAAAATCAGAATGTCTATATGGAGAATTACAAGTTTAAACATGTAAAAGGGTATTCTGAATCTGGACCCCTGTGTAGTCAAATGGCATTCTGTATTCTTGTGTGCTTTTTAGCAATTGAAATTGGCTGATTTGTTCTTCCTCTGTTCTAAATGTTACGTGCATTTGGGGCTGCGAGAGGTTTCCTGTTCCCAGTGAACCTGTGTGTGGAATGACCTTGCAGAATATTGTATCTACCAAAGTCTTTGTTGCTTTGAAGTTTCTTTCGAGGGCTTTGTGTTTGGATAAAAAAATAGCAAGCTCTCTGATTCCTCATTTTTGTAACTTTTGAAGTTTTGTCCTTTTTGTTGTTGTAGTGGATTCTTTGCTTAAGTTTTCCTTTTTTTGGGGGAAGGAGGAATGGCACTTGAATATTTTGTAGTGGGCAGGGTTTTATGCTTTTATATTGTATATTTTCACTGTATAAGCAAGCTTTATAAACATACATGCTTCAAGAAACAAAAAACTTCATGTTTCTTTAAGAACAAGACAAGTACTTAAAAACTTGATCTCAAACCCTCATTGTTTTAAATCTTTATTAGATATAGGCAAATGATGATTTTTTTTTATTACAGGTATTAATAGCAATAGCAGTGGCAACTGTATTAAAAAATATTTTTCCTGCATTGAAGTCAATAGGGAGAAATGGTATGTGGCAAAACTTCCTAGTTCACTGTCCATCTTTTTGATTAAAATGCAGTTTTAAAAGCATGTTAACCTCACATCTGTCATGGACAGAGATCATCCAACAAATTTAGATCAGTGTTCTGATTAGTATGAACGATCTTATTCCTTTATAAACCCTTTGAGGTGTATTATGTGTTGTTGTAGTTGGGGTAACAGATGAAAGTACAAGATCTTGGTTCGAAGTGAATGACTCGTGTTTCCCACCTTATATTTGACTTAGAATATTCTGGTCTTGTCAGCTCCTAGAACAGGCCTTTCCCTCACCAGGTCCATCCTTGCTTCCTTTGTCTTCTTTATCACATCTCACTGTTTCATCTATAAAATGCCAGTGATAATGTTAAACTCTCTTTGTAAAAAAGCTTTGGAATACACAAATGGAAATACTGAGTAGGTTTTATTACTTTTATCACGATACTCAGCCTGTAATTTCAACTCTGTTAAGCATCCTTAGATGCTTGCTAGCCAATGTTAGACCTATCCTCTAAAACAGTGATATTTGCTGAAGGTGACAAAGAATACGAATGAAAAACAAACAAACAGAAACCATTAACAAAATCACCTCAACAAAAGACCCAAAGAAACAAAACCAGATGGGCTGCCTTTGCCTTTGAGCACGAGCTCTAAATTCATCCACAAACTTCTGCTTGACTCCAAGCATATTATTGTAATGTGCCCTTCTCCCTGATTTCCCCTGTTTCTTATGGTTGTAGTGCTGCTTTCCTCACTTCATCATAAGCATTTTCTGGGTTTAGCAGTCCATTTACAGCTTTGTTACAATGAGGAAGAGCATATGAGTATTATCAGAAACATACATATTCTCAGGTATGATACGCTGATATTTCTCTTTGAAATGTCTCTATATTGTCCAGTAACAAAATATGACAAATGAATCTAAACAATTTGACCCAAAACCTCGTATAAGATTTTGTGCATGTAAATGTAGTGAGAGAAAATACAGGGGAAGTCAAGCCGAAGTTTTTACTGACCCGTACTTGGAATTGCCTTGTTACTTCAAAGAAACAGAATCCAGAATAAGTTAGACCATACTAAACGAAGCTTTTGGGGCACTTTTCCAAGAATCTCCTCCTCTCTCGAGGAGCTATCTTAAGCTACCATTCTTTTTCCATTTTCTTAAGTGTACTTGTTGAGGTCCATAAAAATTGTGAAAATCTTTACTTATGACGTATGATGATCCTGTTCACAGTTGATGTTCAAATTAGATGAAATGTGAAGGAAAGCTTATTTTAAAAGGTAATGCAGATTAATTGTGTGCTATTTATACATTAAATGTCTTCCATAAAACTTTTATTCAGAGTAAATACATCCAGCTAATTTTGTGAAAGTATTTGTCCTCTGTAAACTTTTTTACAGTCCACAGAACTTCTGTTTTCCTCCTTAATAAGAACAGAGATATACTGTGAATAGTACAAGGCCATGTAATTAAAAGCTGTGACAGTACATACACTGAGGTTGTATTACAGTTGCCATGCAACTGATGTGATGCTTTCAAAATTTTGAGCTCTTGAATGTTGAGCTCAATCTTAATGCTCTTTGTAATTTTTTCTGAAATGTATTTATAATCTGATGGGAAACATTGTATGCATTACTTTAACAGTGTACTCAAAGGAATGAAAAGTAATGTAAAAAATGAAATAAAATATAGTTGGTAGGGTGATAAGGAATTTATATATTACATTAATGTTTTTCTAGTACTTCTTGTTCCTGTTGGAAAAAAAAAGGCTTCTTTAGCCAATAACAGCTTATTTACAAACTGTACTTATCTTTCTGCTGGAAATTCATAAGCACTGCAAGTTTGTTGTCTAAGAAGACAGAAGTCAGTTGTCAGTGGGAGTTATATAAAGCTGATACTGGTTCCCCCAAAATCGGATTGGTCTTTGGAGTGATTTCAGGATCTGAATTTTTTAATAGGGGAGGGTTTAATCTGAACTCTACAATTTACAGAGCTGTTTAACTTTTTAAAAGTCACACTAGTTGTATTCTCAGGATTAAGTTCATTCTTAGCATCCTTCTAGGGAATAATACTTACAGATTTCTAGTCCGAAGTATTGTAAAGCAGGGATCCCTTCTGCTGAAGATTTTTATTCTTTTCTTTTCACAACGATAGTGATTAAAGAACAGAAAACCTTCATCTGGGGATTGAAAGAGATGAGTAGCATCTTGTCCCAATGCTTACCTCTGCTAGTAGTAGATTCCAAGATTGAATGCTTCTTTTACTGTACTGGCACTTTATTTCAGCAGTAGTGCAGAAACTAATAAGGTTGTGGGAAGAAGAAAAAAAAATACAGTTATGATAAATAACTTTCATACATTCTGTATTTTTCTGTCAAGCAGTTTGTGCAGGCTCTGGCTCCTCTTTGTTTGGAGTACACTCCAGTATGTGAAGAACTTTCTGAGAACTCGTGTCCCACACCAATAAGGGGAAAAAAACCACTTTGTGTGACATGCAGTACTTTCTGACTTTTGTGGAGTAATGCAACAAGGTAAAATGAAAAGCAATCAAGTGTCAGAAGTAAACTGAAACTTCTGTTCTATGGTAGATAAAGTTCTTGCAGCTATCTTCAAGTTCTGTATGGATACTTGCTGCTGGAAGAATTACAATGCTTCAAGCATATAGGGATGCTTCTCTGTCTTTCCCAATTCCATCCTTGATTTCAAGTGAAAAACAAATTGTATGGTATCAACTTCAGACGCTAAGGGCATCAGGGAATCATCTGCTTCAATATTTTAAGTTTTGCATAATTGATTTTATGCCCTTAAGAGTACTGTAAACCCTCCAAGAGCTTACAAAGCAATTCTTTTTTTTCGCTAAGAAGACTGGAGAAGGTTAAATTCCAAATTGGGCCTTGAAATAGTTAGCCCATTCTTTCAGCACCCTTGCTGTGCCCATCTTCTGAAATTCCTTTGTCACAATTGAGGCAACCTTATAATTTGTCTTCCTACATTATCTCTACATCATATGTGTTCTGCCCTTGACCAGCCTTCAGTATGCCCCGATTGGCAATACTGACAGTTTTTGGAATAAAGTATGTATTCAAGCCCAGTATTGTACCTTGGTACAGCAATATTTCAAACGCTGATTTAGGAACAGTTAATGTTTTTTGGCACAGGTCCCTCTGGGTTGATCTTATGCCTTACACAGTCAATTATTTTAGCTTTATATAGGAGTTTACTAAATGCTTCAGCTTAGTCCGTGTGTTTTATTCTCCTTTCTCATCTTACTCAAGCAGTGATGAAGCCTCTGCCAAGCGTTATGCTTCTGTGCAAGGAGATGATCTTACTGTTAAGCTTATTGTCATACTCATGTAAGAAAACTCTGAGCTTCAAAGTAGATGAGTAACTTGAAATCATTCTCATTGAGATACCAAGTCTCTCTGAGCTTATGTTAAATCTTTATGATGATATATTTAAACTCCTCTGTAGCCTTTGACTTACTAGCTAAATCTATTGGGAGAAAGAGTTTAGACAGAGTTATTCTGAAACAGTTTGGCTATTATGTTTATCTGCTAGGTGCCTGAGAAATCAAAGCAGAAAATGAAGTCTTGCTGTGTTAAAAAGCCAGTTTGTATTCCAGAGGAGACAGAATAGAAAGGACAAATTGATCCTAATAGATATTAATGACCTTTTAGGACTAAGCAAATGGTCTAGAAAACATACAAGGCAAAATTATTGTGCAGAGATTTTCATTCTTCATATTTGAGGCTCAACAGAAATGGTGTTAGTTTGATACGAGATTAAAATGTTAAAATTGGTGATTGTTGGTGTAGAAAACATGGAGACATTAATGAAGTAATTGGGAAGAAATCATAAGAGATAGTAGAAGCTTTTGAAAATGGAGATTATAATGAAACGGATCCCCCATCAATGTTCTTAACTAAAGCAGGTATTAGCAGCAGCTACAGCCAGAAGTAATAAATTGGCATTTCCTGATGATGAGTACCTCATATTTTTAGACTGTTGGTGTTAAATTTCACTAAGTCTTTAAAACTTGTGAAGTTGTAGGAGACTGGTGCGTAGTTAATGTTATGTAATTAGGATGTGTCTGATACAAGAAAGAAAGATGTTAAGAGATGTAAAGATGTAATGATTAATGGTGGTTATTGTGAGTTATGGAAAAGAACTTACTTGACTTTTTTTTGGTATTTTTTTTTTGATAGAAGCAGTGGCATAGTAGATGTCTACATTTCAATTGATGCAGCATGACATTTTAAATAAAGACCTGTAATGATAGGAAGTTAGCAAGCCTTTGCATTAAATGTAGTTAATGGACGTCTGAATTTAATTTTGATCAGAGAATTATTAAATCAAAGTGTTTACTTTGTGGTTGTGTTATTTCGCTGTGCATCACTGATCAACCTTACGCTATTTATTGGAAAATTCTTCAATTTCTGAAGAAAACTGGATATGAGGACAGGGTAAAATGGATCTCTTGGTAAGCAATATGAAGTAAGGGTTGTTTTAGTGGAGCTAAAGTAAAAGATTACGTCTAGGAAAGATGGATGTGCACTTGCAGGATAAGGATGGCCTTCTGGGGAAGGAAGGGCTGAAAAGAAAAAGGATGAAGGTGAATAATCAGTTATGTCTGAGCTTCCAGCACTGAGCTGTGTTTAAAAAGGTTTGAATGCATAAACAGCAAACTATGAGACAGGTAGCCTGTGTTCAGCATGCTGTGTCTGTCTGCTGTGTGTAAAGAAGAGAAGAGCCACAAGAAGGATTCAAGGACTGGAAGAATCACATTATTGTAGAAAAGCTAAGCAGTGAGTTTATGTGACTATGGATATCATGTGGGGAACTAAAACCTGATACTATAATGATCCTTAACCTAACAAAAAAGGTAAAACATGATCAAGTGAGAGAAAGTAATAGTTGAACGGTTCTCAGTAATGGTTCTGAAAATTTAGAGGTAATACATCTTCTAGAAGATACAGTTTAGTCGAGCATATTTATTGGATTTGCAGGTGCGGGAAATTCTAGAGCTAAGAATCAAATCACATGCTTGCGGAGATTCTTGTTTGGCCTTTATGAACCTAATTCTGTGCTGTATTATCCCTTTGATTTCTAAAAGAAAAATTAGCAGGGTGCATCAGTTTGGCATGTGAAATAGACTGTAACTGGGCAAATAATACATTTCAAAATACAGTAGTTAGTGGAGAATTGTCAGGCAGTATGGGTCTGCAGAAATTAATTCCCAACATGGTATATTCTCTGCTTTTATCTAAGATTGGGAAGAAATTAAGAAATCTTTGCTTCTTACTCTGAGGCTTCACAGTGATTTCTAAAAATATATGTTGTAAGAAATGTACTCGGATGTAATGAATAATAATTCCTTGATTAATAAAGTTTTGTACAAAAAATACTGAATGATGAACCTTATAACAGAGATGTATTTTGAAAACAATTATGAAAAACTTCTGAATAACGATGGAGAACTGAACATTATCTCATTGAGATGCTTTAGGATACTAATTTCAAGAATGGATAGGAAAGTTTTATCACTTGAAATTGCTCCATAGATATTGCAGGTAGCAGAGTACTATATTTAATTCTGATACTAATTTCCTCCTAAAATATGAATCTAGGAGGTTGAGAAGAGGCATACAATGATCAAGATTATAAAAATATCCTTTTCAGAGAATCTTAAGCTCTTAGATGGACTGAAATATCTTTAATTTGAGAATACTTCAGTTTACAAAAATGGTTAAAAGCATGACCATAATTGTTATACAGGAAGAATTAATATTCCTGGTCAAGATTTTTTCATTGGTAATTGCATACTGCATACTGGTAATTGCCCCATTTATTTTTTTTTAAAGTTGACAAAAAAAATACAGACCTATAGTACTTAATTAGATGGGCTGCTGAAAACAAGAAATGTTCAACCTTTCCACCTTTGAAGTCTCCAGGCTGCCTGACTTTCCATGGAAGCAGTGGTTTGTGCATTAGATACAAATCAGCTCCCCTGTGAATGTCGCAAGACTAGAAACTCTTGGAGGATCGCTTTGAAAAAAACAAAACAAACTTGATGCAAAACAAAAGAAAGTTTTCCTTTCTCAGAAAATTGTAGATTTTATTTATTTATTTATTTATTTATTGAGTGAGTGAAAACAGGTGTGAAGGCTTTCTTGACGTGAAAAAATGTCCCAGGGAAGGGAAGGTAAGTTCTAATAACTAGGGTATAGGTTGCATGTCAAGCTGTTTAGGCCTGCTTACATCAAAGATGATCTTGGCAGCCGTGGAGATGAGATTTTACCTGACTAGTTAATTGTTGTATGAGAATGTAAGTGTCTGTCAAGTTAAAATGGAAATTTTGAAGATTATATACTTGAAACTGGATTCCCAAATTATGGTGTGACTCTGGGCATTATTTTCTAGTCACATTTCAAAGTATAACATAATTTATTTATTTATTATGCTGTGATAGTCAACAGAAAATACTATGTTTAAATTATGAACTTGTAATACATCTCAGATTCTAAAAAAACACAACAAAACAAAAACCAAATTAATATGGGAAAGGGAATGTGTATTTTTCTGAGTTCCCTTTTAGGTCTTTTACTTAAAAATAACATAAAGAAGATTTTGGTAGTTACTCGTTTCAGGAGAAAGATGTAATACTTTTAAACAGCTGAGCAAAAAGATGTAATTATTTATAAACTGTTTGAAGTTTTGTTTTTATTCAGGCTTTGCGAATCTTCATCCAAATATGAATTTAGAAATGAATAAAATAAATTCTGTAGGTCTAGATTTTTGCCCATACAGAATTATTTGCAGAATTCGCATCTAAATATGATCTTTTTGAAACGTAATAAATATCTGTATGAATACATTGGCTTTTTGTTAGATGTATCTATATTGGCAGAGAAGAAAATGGACTGGGCGGGGGCTTAAAGACTACTTAAGTTGCTGTACTTACTACTTACCAAATTTAGCTATAAATCTTTCTTGTTTGGTGAGGGAAGGTGTTCAAAGAAGTCTATGAGCTTTTTGTAAACTGTTTGCTTTTAAATTATATTTGACCCGTAAGCCTACAAAGTGCCTTGTATATATTTGGAGGTTTAGGTTTGAATTCCTTATAAAAACTCACTTATTTTAGGCCTGGGTATTCTGGGTAAACTATACTGTATGGGTGAGATCTAGCTGCCAGCTTCGCTATTACTGTTGCCTGCATAGTGAACAAAATGAACTGCCTGCTTTTCCAGGAGTCGATTACCTTTGCAGATACATGGACTAGAACTATGTGGCATTATCATTATTATATTTAATTAAAAAAAAAAGGGCAGAAAGAGAAAATGTACTGAAACTTCCAGTTTTGTGCCTGGATTGTGTTAGTTATTTAGCTCTTTTTATAAAACTATAAATTAGAATTTAAAGTAGAGCAGGGGAACAAGGAGACACTCTGAAGCAATTAAGATTTCTATCCTATCAGATGTCTTTGTTGAAGAACTTCGTATTTGCTTTAGAGGTGTATCCCTTTTCTGAAGATCAAGGAAATATTCCTTAAATGAAATTCCATTGCTGCATGGAAGCTGAAGTGAAATACAGGTGTTGTTTGCTTACTTGCAACTATTTAGCTCCCAGGATTTCCTTTAAAAATTAGACTTAAACCCCCCCTTCATTTGATATCATTTGGTGTATATATATTTTTTTTTAAATTAAAATCTACATCTTTTTGAGTGTGAACATTTTCAGCATCTGGAGTCAATTTACTAGAGTATGGCATTCCTTGTAAATCAAATGCGAGATAGCAATCAGTCTTTTAACTCCATAAAATCTGTTAAAGGTGACATGAGAACATAAAAAAAAGTGTGTCTAGGGGGAAGGCAAAGAAGTTGTTTGACTATAAAAGGAGCAGTAGGGTTTTTTACCCCTTCTTGAAAATTGTACTTTTCAGACCTTACAGACTTTCAAGTCTTTCAGAAATCAAATATAGCTGAAAAATAAGTGATGTGTGTGTATTGATAGTATTTGCAGCATTTTTGTCCCTCTGAAGACTTGTCCAATTTATATAGTAAAATTCTTTTTTTTGTTGTAGTTGTTGTCAGTCAGAGATGATAGCACTACAATCAGGTTTTTAAAATCAGAAGGAAATGTACTTTGCATTTAAATATTCCATTTATTTGATGTGAAGAGCTGCAGTAGCAGAAGTTAAACTGAAAGTTGTTTCAGGATCACAATCGAGGTGACTAACTTCTATATAAGAAGAGGTTCTGATGTCTAGAGCTGTTGTTGATTATCATAGTAATTTCTGAGATTCCCCTGTAAAGTTTCAAAAAGAAAACAAAGATTTAAGTAGAAATACTAACACAATGTAGTGGTATAAGGAAAACTAGTTACCTTACAATAATTGATCTTCTAACTGAAAGGTGTTGCTCGGGGACAAAACCATTAAGACTTAGAGTGGACAGATTCCTGTGTTGATGCATAGGAACTATGATATCTGTACACTACGCTCTTTTTAAACAGATAAAATCAGACCAAGTGGCTGATTATCAACTCCTCATTTCCGTATTCTTCCCTTTTACTCAAGTTATTTATTTTACTTTCCTAAACAGGTTGCATGGAGGTGATAGGACTCAAATCAGTAGCTTTCTGAAGCTCCAGATAGCCTGTACTGTGGTGTGGTACTGTGTGTGTCACTTTGTACAACACTGGGGCACATGTCCCACAGCAATTCTTGCTCTGTAGCGAAGTATTTGAAGTCAGGCGGTCCCCAGGTAGTTTCATACGCTGTGGTTGATGACAATCCAAGCACCTAGCTCTAGTTAAAATGGCAGGAACCAATTGGGGTAGCTTTACAGACACAATCGAAGATTTCAATAGCTTTTGTATTTGAAAAAGGGAAACTGTGGAATCCAGTGTCCGTCTGGATGCAAAGATGTGGCTTAGCTACAATAAATGACAACGCATCCCAGTGCCTTTTCACTGTTCCTGATACTATAAAGGTTACCTGTGCTAGTTGGTTAAAACCTGCAAGATCTTTGTGTTGATCCACTTAGATGTGAGCTCATTTTTAATCTCCTCAGCATAAATAAAATGCAAAAAGTTGGCACAGGTAAGCCAACACCGCATTTCCAGAAGATGACTCAAATAACCTCTTTCAGAAAAAAAAACTCTTTCAGAAGTATTAAGCATAACTGAAAAAGTTTTGTAGGAGTTGGATATACAGATAGGCCGTATACACAAAGTGTGCTGCCAAAATACTTAGCAAAATAGTTCTTCTTGGGGCTTTTGTGGTGACTTTGGACCAGTATAGCTCTAGAAACTTGAGCTGAGAAGAGATTCATGGAAGCTGTAAACAGGGCTGAGGAATACGAACATGTGTCTGGAGCTTGTGCATGAGTAATCCTATCAGATCCTTTGTACTTGACTTGGTTTTATGTCTATTTCCCATTGTTTATTTGTTTTGAACATTTAGGAGAAGGATTTCCTGATAAGAACAACTAGAGGTTCAAAGTAAATTAAACAAAACCCACAAAACCAAACCCAAACAGAACAAAACCAAAAAAACCCCATTCCCCCATCCCTCCAAACAAATTAAAAAGCAACTCTTGAGCCATTAATATAGTTAGCTTTCACATAAGATTCTCAAATGCAGATTATTTGGTTGTTTTGTTTTTTTTTTAAAAAAAAGCGTGATAACTGTCATGGACTAATTCCTCATCTGAAGGATTTAATGGTTGGTTACAGCAAATAGCATCCTTTCAAGGGCCAAAGTCACTAGGCCTTTTTTCTGCTGTGGGAGTAGTGGTAAGCTTAGAATTTAACTGGTTTTCGTGTGCATAACCAATTCCCTTAAAAACAGGTAATGAACCGTAAAAGGATGCAGACTCGGATGTAGGTATTAATACACAGTCAATTCTGAAATATTTTGAATCTAATTGAAATGAATGAGCTGGAAATAAGGAAGTCTTCCTGAGCAGCGTTGATTTTAAGGAATAATAATTGTAAGGTTTTAAAGCAAGCAATAGCAGCTACCATAAGGATTAGATTAAGAAAGGAAGGCTTCAGCCAAGACTCACAGTGTGTAAGGCAGCAGAGATAGAAAATAAAGGAAAACAATGAATGTGAAGTCCAGCTATTACAAGATATAGTTTTTTTGGCATATATGATTACCACTTACCGTCCCTAACCTTTCTTGACACCTTAGCATGTTGGAGTTCAATCGCTTGGCTGTACATTGTAGGAGAAAACTAGGTGGCAGGGAGGGTACTTCAGTGCAGGAAAAGTCAGGAAAGAGGTAGCTGCCAATAGAGGCAGTTAAACCAGGAACCCAGACAGTAGCTCTTTTTTCCTTCCAGAATAAACCACCTTTTTTCATCTGCCTTCTACTAATTTATGGGGTGTGGAAGGGAATAGTGGTAGGGGAACAGTTCTCCTTCTGTTCTGTGTTGAGGCTTGGGGGAGTCTAGAAGTAGCTCCATCAGTCACAAGCAGGGCTGATCTAGTAACTGGATGGATGAGGTCTGCGTTAGAACAGTTTGTTTCAAACGAGTTAGGTTAAACAGGACGTTTTCTTACTAGGATTCCTTGCATCTCATCTTGGATATCTGTAGCTATTGATCTCTTCTGTGAATCGGTCTCTTCCATGAATTTGCCTCGTAATTTTTGAACCAATTTATGCTGTTAATATCTGAAATGTGAGAAGTGAGTTTCATATCTTTATGCATTGTAAAAGGATGTACTTTGCTCGCAGCTGTTGCTGGTCATGTTTTGACACTCATCTAAAAACGGTGAATAGTCATTAAAAGTATTCAGCATCTTTACAGTATTCCTAATTGAGACATTTCTGTCATTTCCCCTGTTACCTTTTTTTGACCTAGCTATCTGAATACCTTTTTGTCATTCATAGTATATCCTTCTTACCCATTACAGATCGTTTTTAGTGCTGGTATATCCTTTTTTGACAAGTGTAGGTAGTATTTGAAATATAGGTGCAACATGAATTTTTAAAGTGGCATAACTTGCTTTTTGTTTTTTTCTCTGTTGCTGTCTGATAATTCATAACAGTATATTTGTCTTTTTTGATCATTGCATGACAGTCTCTTTACATCATCTCAGGAATCTTAAGGATTCCAAAAAAAGAGACTTTCAAAGTAAGAAACAAAGGTGTGAATCCTTTCTCACATATTTATTCCATTGTAGCACATGCTTATTGTGAAAAGTTCATTCTGATAAGCACAGTAGCAGACTATTAAAGTGTAATTCACTTGTCCTGGAATTGGCACTGTTCTCTTAAGGATTGTGTGTACCATGAATGTTAAAAAGGCTTTTTTTCCACATCTAGTAGCTGCAGTTGGAACGGGTTCTACTGCAATTTGTTTCTCTCAGTTTATTTTCATGTATATTCTTGAGTTGCCAGCAAACTACTTGTTTTAACCCCATGTTGCTGACTAGACCTACTGAATTGTTTTGTCAGCTCTTTATCTGCATCTCTTCCTCATTTGTCTATTGTATTGTCATACAGTGCGTGTGATGGTTTGGGTTAATGGTAGCTCCTGTGTGGTACAATTTTAAACAAACGAAAGCAAAAGGTGTAGCTTCAGGCAATCTAGGATTGAGCTTGTTTAAAACAACCACTCCCACCCCAACCCCAAACACCCCCCCCAGCCTACCCAACGGTTCCTTAATTTGGAAAGGGGCTTTCCTTAATACCGAAATCAGTGGTGGATCAAAATGGCCGCTATTTCTTGTCCACAAAAATTTAGCATAACTGGAACGAACTGATATAATCAAATAAAGGCTGTGGGTAAAATGATTCTGCTCTTAAGGGTGGCAGACAGCAGTTGCATCGTGTGTCAGCAGGGGAGTTGGACTAGATGATCTCTAGAAGTCCCTTCCAACTCTGAAAATTCCGTCATTCCGTGTCCTCTGCACCTGAGGCAGAATTTGCCCCAGTAGTATTATGTATATGATCCCAGCCATATTAGCTCTGTGCATTTTAGTGATTTTTTTTTTGCGTTGTAAAGTAGTAGTTTTGATTATAAGTATATTTTTGTACATTGTTGTTAGTTCTCTGAAAACTGTTCAGAAGGTTAATTAAAATTATCAGTTTCATTTTTATCAGATTAATCCACATTTGTCAAGAATCATGCAGGATTTTGTATGTTGTGGGTTTTTTTCTCTACCATAAAATTTAAAAAACGTCAGGGTTTTTTTTGCATTACAGACTTGATGTTTTTATTAGTAAAATAATTTTTTTTAATTGAAATATTCTAAATTTTAAGTTTTTTCCATGGAAGTAACTTTGGCCAGTTATTCAAGTCTAGGCAGTCGGTAAAAAGCAAGGATTTTTTTTTTTTTTAATGACTTCTGAATTAGTTTTGTAATATTGTGGTATCAATAACTGAAGTTTGTCTTTGTTGTTAATTCATTTTTTTTGGAATCCTGATGTTCAGAAGAGCCTGGCAGTTAAAAAATGGCTTACGACAGCAGTCTTCAGTAGTTGCCAGTTGTGGGGAGAATAGAGAAGAGAAAAATAAAGCAAAAAAGACAGTCACACTGTCGGAACATGAACAGTTATTACACTTAGACCTCAGAGGCTGACGCAGGTAGAAAATTCACCCGTGGAAGTAGGACAGAGGTGTTCGCTGCACTCTTGCCCGCAAACCAGACGTGTAAACTGAGGACTTTGTTCATTAGTAGTGTGAAAGAGTGAACCAGTAAATTGAAACTAAAATAATTTTGTAGTCATGAGGTCATTATCCTGAGTATGAATAAAGTGGTGGCATAAGTGGAAGAGGTGGGCCATCTGCATGAGTACCATCGCTCAGCAACTGGGTGTAAAAGCGTTGTGTTGCTGTGGAGGCTGAGTTACAGCGACTTCTAGCTACCCAGCAGAGGATGTGGGTGTATTCTGGCACTTCATGGTCAGAGATCAGAGATCAATATTCTCTAAAAACCCCAACCCTTGAAGAAAAGGAAGTTCATGTGAACATCTCCTTTGGTGTACCGCTAGTTGGACGTTCTTTCTCTCTACACATTTGAGTTGTTCTTTAACTGAGCTCCCTAAAGTCCAGGAGACACAACTGTTTTCTGTTAACCATCTTGTTTGCATGAGGTTAGTCTCAGTCTATCAGTGAAGCAAAAAAAACGCGTTGTGATTAAAATTAGCAAGGCAGCTTCAGTTTAAGTTTCTAAATTTGTTGCGGACAATGAAATTAAAATCACTCTTTTGTTGGGAAGACTGGTAGTCGCTGGAAAGTATACTTTTTATTTGTAATAGTAGCTTTAGAATGTAGCTAATTAGCATGTGCTGGAATGTTCTTATACTTAACATTTAAAAGCCAACAAACACTGACAAAAGAAATCTAAGTAAAAAATTATAGAGGGTAGAAATAAATCCATTTTACAATTTGAGCTACTGAAAATGATCAGAGCTCTAATACAAGAAAGATGTATTCAGGTATATTATTGTTCACTGAAATTCCTGTCTATACATGTATTCTTTTGTGCGTCTGTTAAACATGATCTTAACATGAAGCCCTTTTTCTCCTAACTCAAAAGCTTTCTCGAAGTTGATGAATACCATACATAATGGTAAGTTATATTAGAATCTTTTTCAGAGGTTCATTTATCACAAAGGGTAGCCTTTTGTGGAAAAGCCTGATTGAAGGTCTGCATATTCTATGGATTGGGTGAAATACAGGTCTGCAGTGAGTCAATTGTTCAGTACTTGAGTGAAAACTTTGTAGATTGTCTGCAGGAGCCTGATAGGTCAATAGTTCCTCAGTTCTCTTTTTATGATCTTTTTGTATGTGCGCAGTAAAATGATAACAGTTTTATTCCAGTTCTGAGATTCTTTTCTTTAATTTTGTGAATAGTGTTTCTAGTTGTTCTTCTGTGCTCCATTCATAGGTGTGTTATAGTGGTGTCTACCTCAGGCATTCTCCCACTTGCCTTCCTGACTACTTAAATTACTACAAGTAATGCATGTGAAGGTAGCCTTGTTTTGTCCGTTCTTTGTTCTGACAGCCCAATGCTGCCCATTTGTGTCACTGATAACAGTACTATCAATTTCAGAGGGAGCAATATTGAATCTTTAATGTATCTAATTGCCGTTTCCCTGTAGTATTCAGTATTAGCTTTGTACCCCTAGTTCTGTATTCACTCATAGCCAGTGAAAAAGAAATATATCTTATTAAATTAGAACTTGGATTACTTTTTTCAAGGCTTTTTTTTCGTTTGTAGGAAACAATCATAGATGTATTCACAGCAATCATAGCTATATTCACAAGTTACTGAAAGATTTAGGAGGGAATATTTACAGTTAAAACCTTGTCATGAGGCTAGTTTTGAAGATGATCAAGTTTATTTCTCAATGTTATATTTAATTTATGTCAGGCAATCTGTTAATAAAAATTGCAATTTTTAATCCATTGGTGTCAGCCAAATAGAATGATTTTCTTACTGCTGTACATGCATGTTGGAAGAGCAGTGCTGTATGCATTGCAAATTGTATTGACTTGGGAGTTCAGCATATGCAAAAGAATTTAAATGTTTAAACTTTGCATGGTGAAGTTCTTTGCATTTTAAGCTAGCAATCATTAAGGTTTTGTAGGACTTTTGCTTTTCACGCTGTTGGAACCACGAATTACATCTGTTAGGCAGATGTCTATAGTGGTGGGTCTCTTAATAAAAAAAATTAATATTACATTAAATTTATGTTTCATCATCTACACGTGGTGAGAAGTACTGCAATCTCTCTAGATTTGCTTTGCTTTAGTAAAATAGGTTTAGCTTTTTTCCTTTTGATATAGGGTTTCCCTCTCACTCTCCCAGGTATACAGTGCTCTGAACCAGCTTTGAGATGAAGGAAAGCAAGCTCACCATTTTTCTGAACAAAAATAAAACATCTGAAGGGTATCTGACAAAGTGTGCTGAATTTGGACTTGGTGAGTTTCTGCTGTTTTATAAGCAGAGCCTTTTTGCTGTTTAATGTTGAAGAGGTACAGGTTCACAACAGAGTGCAGAATAGAAATTGATGGAACACCATTTGTGATGACTTCTTTCTGGATTGCACTTTTTAAAAAACTGATTGTGTATTCCTAACTCCAGTATAGAAGTTGGAAGGGCATAGAGGAAGGTGGTTACTTAATGTTGTATGCTTTCTTGTCAAGCAATAATAATGCTTTGTATTACTCATTATTGTGGGGCAGCATAATGTTACCTACATTTGTTTTAGAACAGTGTTTGGACAGGATTTATCAACTAATTTGCGCCTTTTTTGGGGGGTGGG